>JXCR01033458.1:0-76140 GCA_002079205.1 Phalaenopsis hybrid cultivar | reverse complement strand
TTTTTTTTTTTTTTTTTGTCTAAACAAAAGCATATGGTACGTATATCTGTGTCGGAATGTGTCCGAAATTTTAGGGGATTAAAAGGATTATTTAATGACTTGGTGTTTCAGGAAAATTTAACATAGATAAAAAAAAAATTATTAGAGTTACAAGAAAAAATCATGGAGTATAGTCAAGTCAAAGTAATTCACTATGTGTTTATAAGGATAGATATTTGTCTTTCTCTCACGTTAAGGAGTAACATAATTATAATCTTAAACTGAAAATTAGAATTGTATTTATTAGGGTTGTAAACGAGTCAAACTTGAGCAAGTTCAGACATGGCCCATGTTATGTTCGTTTGAAATTGGGTCGTGTTCGAAATTACTCGTTAACTGTGTGTTCGTGTTCGTCTCTTTTTACATATTCTTATTCATGTTGCTAAAAATTGACTCGTTATTATTTTATTTCTGTTTAGCTCTGGGTCGAAATAGCTGGAGATAACACTAATCGTGCTCGGCTCAATTTTATTAAATACAGGTTCGACTCAAGATAAATTTAGAAAAACATTTTTAAAAGTTTTTATTGTTCTTGCTTCAAACTTATAACGAGTTGTATTTCAAATCGTAAAATATGAGATTTTTTATTTCTATATTGTTGAGAAATTAGGGTGAAGAAAAACAGGAATCGACACAAATCCAGAAGAACACACGAAGATTTAACGAGGTTCAATAAAGATGCCTACGTCCTCGGGAACAGAGCAGCGAGTTCCTTTCAATATTCAGAAAAAAGATTACAGAAATCAGAGATATCTCCTGGAGTTAATAACATGCATATTTGTAACCCCATGAGTAAAACCTAAGTACAATATGTAATTACAACATTACTCATGTATCGTATCACGGGGTGTTGCCCCCGCACCTCAAATCCACATAACGTAACTTCCTGATTTGGACAAATTCTTCCGCTCTGTTTCGTTCCAGCGTTTGTCCCTGTATGGTATATGAGACATACCATAACATTTATCTATGAAGCTTGCTTGGAACATTTACATTGATACCACCCAACTTATTAATTTGCAGACCTCTCCTGGTATAGACTACTTTATGGGCATTTGCATACATACCAACCATATATTATTTATTTACATATATAACACAATAACTTACATTTTTAATAATTATACAAACCAAACAATTTTTAGAAATAATGCAATTTTGTATTTTCCTAATACTTAAAAGAAATTAATATAAAAAATAAAAATAAATATTATTATTTATTATTTCTAGCTAAAAAAGTTTGAACATGAATGAACATGCAGTTGTTCGTGGTCAGCTCGTTAATAAATCTAGCTGAAAAAATTTGTTCATGTTTGACGCGCTTGCTTGACGAATGAATCAAATACATGTTATTTATTGAGCCAAACACGAGTTGTTCGCAAACAACAAGCTTTTTTGACAATCCTAGTGAAGATAGAGCGTCCATTTATAGTCTTTTGGGAGAGTCATTTTAATCTTTTGACGTGTAACTTCCATAACAAAATTGATCCCCTTAATCATGAGTAATTTTTTAAGGATTTGAGTCCCTAAATGACTAAGAAATTTAACGATCTTGAGCATGTTAGAGTCCTCTCATCGAGACGCTCTATTTGACTATAAATGTGCTAAAACTGGAGTTCATTTTCCAATTAAATTGATGATCCAAAATTTTAAAATGTGCTTGAATGGCTTAATTTGGTCTTAATTGGGCCCGATTTAAATCAATTATGATATCATTGAGTTCGTCTTGTGAGACTATCATTTTGACTATAAGTTTAATTTGAACGACCATTTATTAAAAAAGCATCCATAAAAAATTTATTTACGACACATCAACTCTCTTTGACTTGATTAACCCATGTGAGATCTAAATGATTAATTTAGTGTATTTTTTGTGTGATTGAACCAATAATTTATGGTAATTGCAGGTTTAGACTTGCATATAATTAGGGGTGTAAACGAACCGAACACGAACGAACGAACGGAGCTTGTGTTCGTGTTCGGTTCATATAAAATTTAGTTTGTTTGAAATAAGCTCGTGTTCGAAATTGTTCATGAAGTCACTGTTCATGTTTGTTTCTTAACGAACGAGCCGAACACGAGTGTTCGCGAACGACGAGTCAGTTTGACATCCCTAATAGTAATATATATAAATAATATATTATATTAATCANTATATATATATATATATATATATATATATATATATAAACTTGATGAGTAGTATTTTGAGCCAAAATGAGCCGGACACGAACGAACACATCTTAGTTCGTGTGTTCGGCTCGTTAACTTATCGAACGAAATTAACGAGCCAAATACAAGCTTCTTAATTGCCGAACACGAGCTATTCGCGAACAACGAGCCGTTTTGACACCCCAAAACTTAAGGACTGGCGAAAAACGAGTGCCACTTGTCAACCGTTTAGCACCTAACCAACCTGGAATTTCGACCGAATCACTAGTAGTCCTCCCTTAATTATTAATACAGATATAGCTACCTAACCCTGAAGAAGTCCACTGGTCCTCTCCAATAACCTTCCTCCGCACCAAACCTCATCACCTTTGCCGTGAAAATTTGGTGTCATTAATTGTTTTGTTTGGGAGATTTATGTGGGGGAAAATTTGATGAAAATACCTCCTAACTCAATTTTTATTAGAATTACATTATATCATGATGCTGACATTAAATGAAAATATTATTGAGAAATCTTAGTTATTTTTCTGATTTTTATGACATCATTATACATACATCTCATAAACATTTTTTAAGTTTTGTATTCTATAAAAAAATTACTAATAGAAAATGTCAATTAATTCTTGGTTTTAATTATATAGGAAGATTACGAGCACATTTGATACACACAAAGTCAGTAATGGGCCAGAGCTTAAGGGCAGCTAGTAGTAGTGATATTCAATATACTGCTCACTGGCTATGAGATGGAGGGAGGATGCAGAGAAGAAGAAGGGGAGGGTGTACGATCTAGTCTCAAAATGTATTGTGTTTGAGGTTAAACACTCTCGAGATGCTCGGGATGGTTCGAGATCATCATCATTAGATAATAAACTTGTCTGGCGTGTCGTTGCTATGACTAAGGAGCTCTGACAGCTAAGTGGGGGCTAACATAGAGTCGAGGCCACTGTAGGGCGACTGGAGAAAATTGTAGATTGTTGTGGCAAACGACCTCTGAGTTCAGTGGACGAGGAGGAGGAGGGTGAGGAGGATCAGGGAGAAGAGGGGGAGGACGAGGCTAGGCTTGTTGGTAATGTCCCATAGGGGTTTATGTATTTTTATCTCTTTTAGTATTTGGACATAATCTTCTGTACATTTTTTTTTTTTTGCTTATATTCTAAATTTATGTTCGATTAACACTTTTACTAATTTTGGGTATTGTTTATTAAATTTTATTATTATTTTTTTTGTTGATAAAAGTTTGTTCAATATGCTTTGTGCTGTGTTGATGATGAGTACATGTATATGATATTTGTTGAGTGTTGTTTTGCTCTAATTTGAGTTGGAAATTTCCGACGGAAATACCTTCGAAAAGCCAGATGCTAATCTACATCTCCGACAAAATAGTAGACGTAACATCCGACTTAATTTTGCATCTGCAAACATTGGACACCAATTTTATAGGTATCATTTACGTCTGCATGAATCACATCAAAACTGACTAACATTAACAATGTCAAACGCAAAATTCGACGTAATTTTTTTATTTAAACCATAGTCGCAACTAATTGCATTTGCGCCGCTCTTTTTTATGTGGACCATATGACCGTCACAAATCCGCCAGTAATAATATTTTGTGTCAATTTTTGACAAATCAAAATTGAACAATACTAATTTGACAGAATTTCTATGAGCCTCCATTGTATTCTCAATCAACGTCCCCCTTTTCTTACTTAAAAAAAAAAACTTATGTCTCATGTATTTTTAGAGAGGAAAAGAAAAATAAAACAAACTAATTGCATGATCTTTATGAATGGGTCCTTGATAGTTTTTTAGAGCTTTTATGTCTACATTCTTTTTTATGTACATTAATTATTTAATTTTCTTTTGTAATGTTGCTAGTATTGGTGGAGAATATGTTTAGATGGTTCCCTTGCATGCAATAAGAAGAGCAAGAGCTCTTTGTGTTGAATAGGTTGGTGTAGATAGGTTCAATCATCTCCTTATCTTGGCATATATGTAATATACACCTTGGTTGATCAGCTCTAGTTGAATAATTGAATCTTTCCTTCAAATTTCATGTCCCATTAGATTTTCATGGTCGTCTTGTTATGATTTTAGGGCTCTTTTGCTACGAAATTGCGTAGGAACTCGCATAAAATTTAAATTGAATCAATAAATTTATGGGACATTTCCATGCATACCTCCCAATTCTTATGTATTTATATATCTGAACTTTAGTTTTTAAATTTATGCCACTCAAATCGCTCATATCACATAAAAATTAACATCATTATTTTAATTTTTTAAAAGTGAAAAGCACATTTTCATGTATAGGTAAGGTGACATTTATGTAAAATTGAAGTTTAGGTGTTAAACATGTTAATACATTGGAATTGAGTGCTATGTATGTAAATATCCCAAAATTAATATATTTACTTTTGTTGAATCAAAATCATTTAAAAATCCAACAAACAATATATGTAGAATGAATGCTAATACTCTTGTGCTCTTTTGTGATTTGGACTATATTTTTATAATGTAATCATTTCAGTTTTATTTTGATACTCATTAATCAGACTGCGAGACGAATTTAAGTATTTTTCTGGTCTTCGCTCGTAAGTTCATCTCCGACGCACTGACGATCGACTTTACTGAATTTGATAAATCCGATCTAAAGTAAATTCAAACTGCAGGCAAACTCCGCCTCAACGTTTTCTAATGAGTATCAATACTCTAATACAAGTGTTGTTTCTGATTTTCTTTCCCTTTCTATTAAATTCATTGAGCAACAGATCAGAAAAGGTTCAATAACTCCACCAACATGCAAACAGTAGAGCCAACAAACAGTGCTACTATAAATTTATAGCTACCAAGAATTTCTTTTCCACTTAGTAGCAAGACTTAGCCATACATTAATTTCACGAACACAATTCATGAAGTAATTTCAGCTCTGCAACATATTACATCTGCAGGCTATTGTTACCCTTGGAAACCCTAAACTGTCACACAAACACATGTATGGACTACTATTATCTCTAGATTCAATTGGCACCCGTGAAGTTGAAGGTAGGCTAATGGTGAGCTCAAGGTTGAGGTCTGGTAACCCATGCAAATTCTTGCACTCGTCTTCTTCTGTTATTATGGATTGAGTGTTGGCATCCGATGTTGTTGTTGTTTTTAATGAGACGGTGGTTGTAGCCTTGACGTTGGAGGAAATATTGTGTCCGTCGTCCGCAGGTGCGGACGATGAATAGCCGGGCGATAACTCGTCATACACCTCATCCACATATGAGGTGGCGGATGGGGAAGCCCTGACGCCCGGCCATTGGTCATCTGCACATGCGGACCACCGGACATAATATTTTCTCTTGACGACAGAGTGATTTGACTGTGTGTCAATGTTGCAATTGAGGAGCTTTCGTTTGATATGAGTGTTCCAGTAGTTCTTGATCTCATTATCTGTTCTGCCAGGCAACTGTCCCGCAATTAACGACCACCTGAAATTATAACTTATGATTAATCACCGAGTAATTAAATGAATCAAAAGCTTTATTATACATTTTTTTATAATAATACTAATTCTGACAGTAAAAAAACATTTGATTTTGGCTCATCATATTTTCTTCCAGGCACAGCAGTGCTCTCTATGTAGCATTTCCCATGAACTAATGTTTAAAAGTTAGTTTTATTGTGTGTGCAGTGTTAATGTTTGGACAAGACCAACATCATCATAAGCCTAATATGAGTTATGAAAATGAAGAAAATGTTAAGTTCCTTGCACATGTATTTTCTAGAAAATTTTCACGTCTATTTATTGAGCCAATATCTATTAAAAAACAAAGTTCTAAGAAGAAAATTTCAAATTAGGAATTTAATTCCAATCTTCAGCCACTTTATATATATTTCTACGTCTAAAACATTATCATCCAATGATATAATCAATGAAAAAATTTCTTTNAAATGAAGAAAATGTTAAGTTCGTTGCACATGTATTTTCTAGAAAATTTTTACGTCTATTTATTGAGCCAATGTCTATTAAAAAACAAAGTTCTAAGTAGAAAATTTCAAATTAGGAATTTAATTCCAATCTTCAGCCACCATATCATTACAAAACTCAGAGAAAAAAAAAAGAAAACCTTATATATATTTCTACGTCTAAAACATTATCATCAAATTCAAAGAAAAAATTTCTTTGAAGTAGTGACTAACTTGTTGCCCAAATGGGATTGAAGCTTGATTATGAGTTCGTCCTCCTCCTTAGTAAAGTTACCTCTTTTGAGATCAGGCCGAAGATAGTTGATCCAACGTAGACGACAGCTCTTGCCACATCTGAGCAAACCTGCAACAACAACAACAATGAAACAAAAAGCTCAAATCTAAATATATAATCAAATTAGTAACAGTCATATTTTTTCAGTGGCGAACTGCCCCCCTAAATCCAGCATGGGAGATGCTAAAACAAAAAATGTCATAGTAATCTTTAAGGAGGACCAAAACTGATATTTCAAAAGAGACAAAAGGCTAAATTACACTTCCATACAAGCAAAAATCTGAATTTGAGGGTATAGATTAGGAGCTTGAGGGTACTTAAATAACCTGCAGCCTTAGGAAGAGAGCGCCAACATCCTTCCCCATGAGCTTTGATGTAAGCTATGAGGCGTTCATCTTCTTGCTTAGTCCAAGCTCCTTTGTTTGTGTGCGCCTTTTCGCAGCAGGGAGACCTACCCATGGTGTCTGATAATAGAAGAGAAGGGAGAAAATATAAATATATATATATAAATCACTCTTCTAATTTTCTTCTGGCTTCCATTTTAGGCTGATTGTGGGAGAGGAGAAGAAGGGGAGATAATTAAAGNCAGGCCGAAGATAGTTGATCCAACGTAGACGACAGCTCTTGCCACATCTGAGCAAACCTGCAACAACAACAATAAAACAAAAAACTCAAATCTAAATATATAATCAAATTAGTAACAGTCATATTTTTTTAGTAGCGAACTGTCCCCCCTAAATCCAGCATGGGAGATGCCAAAACAAAAAAAAATATTTCAAAAGAGGCAAAAGGCTAAATTACACTTCCATACAAGCAAAAAACTGAATTTGAGGGTATAGATTAGGAGCTTGAGGGTACTTAAATAACCTGCAGCCTTAGGAAGAGAGCGCCAACATCCTTCCCCATGAGCTTTGATGTAATCTATGAGGCGTTCATCTTCTTGCTTAGTCCATGCTCCTTTGTTTGTGTGCGCCTTTTCGCAGCAGGGAGACCTACCCATGGTGTCTGATAATAGAAGAGAAGGGAGAAAAAATATAAATATAAATCACTCTTCTAATTTTCTTCTGGCTTTCATTTTAGGCTGATTGTGGGAGAGGAGAAGGGGATGTTATAGAGATAGTGGAGAGGAGAAGGAAAAGGAGGAGTTTTTAGAGGGAGATGGATTGGTGGCTTTCGCTTTCCTTCTTCAGCATGCTTTGGTTTGCTTTCTCTTTATGGGAGAGTTTGGTGTATGATGCAGGAGATGGATGTAGGAGTGCAGCCAGGGGAGAAGGATGGAGCCCATCGACGTCATTTATAATTGGAGGGAGGGAACGGAGTGATGATATTAGGCCACATAAAAAATACATTGCAAAAAAAAAAAGTATCATTTATTTATGGTAGATTAAAATTTTTTTTTGTCAAAACAAAAGCATATGGCACGTATATTTGTGTCCGAAAGTGTCGGAAATTTTAGGGGATTAGAAGGACTATTTAATGACTTAGTGTTTCACGAAAATTTAACATAGATAAAAAAAAAATTATTAGAGGAGACACAGAGATTTTTTACAAGAAAAAATTATGGAGTATAGTCAAGTCAAAGTAATTCACTATGTGTTTATAAGGACAGAGATTTGTTTTTCTCTCACGTTAAGGAGAAACATAATTATAATCTTATACTGAAAGTTAGAATTGTCTCTATTAGGGTTGTAAACCCGTCAAGCTTGAGCAAGTTCAGGCATGACTCATGTTCTGTTCGTTCGAAATTACTCGTTAACAGTGTGTTCGTGTTCGTCTCTTTTTACATATCCTTATTCTTGTTGCTAAAAATTGACTATTATTTTATTTATGTTTAGCTCTGGGTCGAAATAGCTGGAGATAACGCTAATCGTGCTCCGCTCAATTTTATTAAATACAGGTTCGACTCAAGATGAATTTAGAAAATCATTTTTTAAAGTTTTTATTGTTCTTGTTTCAAGTTTATAACGAGTTGTATTTCAAATTGTAAAATATGAGATTTTTTATTTCTATATTGTTGAGAAATTAGGGTGAAGAAAAACAGGAATCGACACAAATCCAGAAGAACACACGAAGATTTAACGAGGTTCAGCAAAGATGTCTACGTCCTCGGGAACAGAGCGGTAACATGTCTATTTGTAACATCAGGAGTAAACTCTAAGTACAATATGTAATTGCAACATTACCCATGTATCGCACCACGGGGCGTTGCACCAGCACACCAAACCCACATAACGTAACTTCCTGATTTGGACAGATTCTTCGGCTCTGCTTCGTTTCAGCGTCTGTCCTTGTATGGTATATGAGACACGCCATAACATATATCTATGAAGCTTGCTTGGAACATATACATTGATACCACCCAACTTATTAATTTGCAGACCTCTCCTAGTATAGACTACTTTATGGACATTTGCATAAATACCAACCACATCTTATTTATTTACATATATAACACCATAACTTTCATTTTTAATAATTATACAAACCAAGCAATTTTTAGAAATAATGCAATTTTGTATTCTCTTAATACTTATAAGAAATTAATATAAAAAAATAAAAATAAATATTATTATTTAATTATTTCTAGCTAAAAAAGTTTGAACATGAATGAACATAGTTGTTCGTGGTCAGCTCGTTAATAAATCTAGCTGAAAAAATTTGTTCATGTTTGGCCCACTTGCTTGATGAATGAATCAAATACATGCTATTTATTGAGTCAAACATGAGTTGTTCGCAAACAACAAGCTTTTTTGACAACCATAGTAAAGATAGAGGGTCTATTTATAGTATTTTGGGAAATTCATTTTAATCTTTTGATGTGTAACTTCCATAACAAAATTGATCCCTTAATCATGAGTAATTTTTTAAGGATTTGGTGCCTGAATGACTAAGAAATTTAACGATCTTGAGCGCGTTAGAGTCCTCTCATCGAGATGCTCTATTTGACTATAAATGTGCTAAAACTGGAGTTCATTTTCCAGTTAATTTGATGATCCAAAATTTTAAAATGTGCTTGAATGGCTTAATTTGGTCTTAATTGGGCCCAATTTAAATTAATTATGATATCATTGAGTTCGTCTTGAGAGACTATCAGTTTGACTATAAATTTATTAAAATTAGGGCTTATATAATCTTCAATTTCAATTTGAACGACCATTTATTAAAAAAGCATCCATAAAAATTTATTTATGACACATCAACTCTCTTTGACTTGATTTACCCATGTGAGATCTAAATGATTAATTTAGTGTATTTTTTAATGATTGAACCAATAATTTATGGTAATTGCAGGTTTAGACTTGCATATAATTAGGGGTGTAAACGAACCGAACACGAACGAACAGAGCTCATTTAAAATTTAGTTTGTTTGAAATAAGTTTGTTCGAAATTGATCATGAAGTCACTGTTCGTGTTTGTTTCTTAACGAACGAGCCGAACACGAGTTGTTCGCAAACGACGAGCCAGTTTGACATCCCTAATAGTAATATATATAAATAATATATTATAGTAATCATATAACATATATTATATAAATATTTAATATCTATATTAGCATATTACTAACATATTATATTAATATATTAATATTATTAATTTATTATATATTATAATTTATAAAATTTATTTTTTTTAATTTCATAAATTTTTTATATATAATTATTTTATATTATTTTATATTTCGAACAATGATGATTCGAACAAGAACGAACGATTCACTGCTCATATTTGGTTCGTTTAACTAATCGAATGAAAAAAAATTGTTCACGTTCGTCTCGTTTACTTATCGAACGAATCGAGCACAAACTCATTAACGAACCAAACATGAACTGTTCGCGAACAACGAGCTTTTTTTGACAGCCCTATATATAATTGTAAGAGTTAGGAATGCCATAATATGTTCCTAGAATTTTCTTCTGACCAATGTGGAAGCCTTTCTTTAAATACCTCAAAATTTTTTGAATGATTTTTTGCTTGAGCTTAATAAATCATTTATATTTTTGCAAGACATAAAATCCATGCAATGAAAGATTTATAATTGCCGGCATACTACCACATGCTTTCTAAAAAGAAGAGGATTTGCATGCTTCCCACATAATTTCTATGTAATTACATTTATGTTATACCAAACCATTAATTTCTTATAAATATATCACTTTATATTTGCCTATAAAATCTTTTTTTATGTTTAAGAAATTGTAAAAGTATTATTTTTGATGTGATAGAAAAAAATAAAGTGTTATAAATATAAATTGTTGAAGTTTATGTCTTAGCTTTGAAAATAAATAACAATTGTGCGATTGTTGGAAGGGAAGGGAACTAATGAGCATCTAATGCATAAATTTGCTTATAAATATAATTGATGCGCCGCTTAGGGCAGTTTATTTGGTGCGGTGCACTTTGAAAATATCGGATGAAGCGTTTGGTTACTGTGGCATAACAGATTATTCCAATAATCCGATAAAAATTCTTATTAAATGCGGTCGCGGGTTCGACCCTGTAGGCGTTCCTTCACGTATCTTTTACCCCGCTGCCCCTCTCTTGCACCTCATATGCCCTACTTCTCTCGATTGCTCTCGCGACGCATCTCTCTCACCCTTCGCGTTGCCTTTCTCCTCCTCCTCCTCCCTCTGATCTGTGGTTGTTGTGCTTTGTAAGTAATTATTGTGGTACTTTTCGATGGAATGACTTTCTTTATGCAATTTTTGGTTTTATTAATTGCAGTTTGTTGTGAGATGTTTGTGATATTTGCACCCCAGTTTGGGATTTCAGTCTTGCAAATAAAGAAATTAAAATGTGGAATGGTGTTTGGAGAATGGACGAAAGAGTGTGCTCGATTTGTACATAGCAATGTTTCGGTTGTCTTGTATGTAATTGGGGGACCTTCTATCATTGCCTCCATCGATGATTGAGTGGGAATTTGAAAAATGAATGAAATAGGGTGCTTGATTTGTACATAGCATTGCTTTGAATACCCTCAAAATTACATACATGTTTTTTAGCAAGAATCCAAAAAATGGATGAAAGAGGGTGTTTAATTTGTAGATAGCAATGTTTCGGGTGCCATGTATGTAATTGCCTCAAATAAAAAATATGTGGTGTAGTTTTATCACTTCTTTTGATGTTTGAGTGAGATTTTGAAAAATAGATGAAATAAGATGTTTGATTTGTACATAGCATTGTTTCGGCAATCTTGTATGTAATTGCCTCAAACGAAAAAGATGGGATGGGGTAACAGACAGCTTATTTTCTAGATAGCAACGTTCGGGTGTAATTGCTTCAAATGAAAAATATGGGACATGGTTTTATCACTTCCTTTGATGTTTGAGTGAAATTTTGAAAAATGGATGAAATGGTGTGCTTGATTTATACATAGCATTGTTTCGATTGCCGTGTATGTAATTGCATCAAATCAAAAATATGGGATGGGGTTTATCACTTCCTTTGATGTTTGAGTGAGAATTTGAAAAATAGATGAAATATGGTGCTTAATTTGTACATAATATTGTTTTGGTCGCCCTGTATGTAATTGCTTCAAATGAAAAATATGGGATGGGGTTTTATCACTTCCTTTGATGTTTGAATGAGAATTTGCAAAATATATAAAATGGGGTGCTTAATTTGTACATAGCATTGTTTCAATTATTATGTATGTAATTGCCTCAATTCAAAATTATTAATTTAAAGTTTGAGCGAGAATTTGAAAAATGGGTGAAAAAGGGTGTTTAATTTTTAGATATCGACATTTCGAGTGCCCTGTATGTAATTGCCTCAAATGGAAAATATGGGATGAGACTTTATCACTACCTTCATGTTTGAGTGATAATTTAAAAAATAGGTGAAATAGAATGCTTGATTTGTAGACGCCAATATTTTCTTCATATTATATACAAGGCGCTCAAAACCAATGACCATGTTGTATGTTGTGGTGGTTGTGTTGTGGGTTGGGTTGTTATGGTGTTATGTAATTGTGATGTGGTGCTTGTGAGTTTTGTGTGGAGGTGTGGTTGGATGGTTGTGGTTTGGTGGCTGTGGGTTGGGTGGATGTGAAGTTGTGTCTTGTGGTGTGGTAGTTGTGGGATGTTTGTGGAGGTGTGATTCGGTGGCTATGGTGTGGTGGCCTTGGGCTGGGGGGTTGTGTTGTCTGNTTCGTCCTCCTCCTTAGTAAAGTTACCTCTTTTGAGATCAGGCCGAAGATAGTTGATCCAACGTAGACGACAACTCTTGCCACATCTGAGCAAACCTGCAACAACAACAATAAAACAAAAAGCTCAAATCTAAATATATAATCAAATTAGTAACAGACATATTTCTTCAGTAGCGAACTGTCCCCCTAAACCCAGTATGGGAGATGCTAAAACAAAAAATGTCATAGTAATATTTAAGGATGGCCAAAATTGATATTTCAAAAGAGGCAAAAGGCTAAATTACACTACCATACAAGTAAAAATATGAATTTGAGGGTATAGATTAGGAGCTTGAGGGTACTTAAATAACCTGCAGCCTTAGGAAGAGAGCGCCAACAACCTTCCCCATGAGCTTTGATGTAAGCTATGAGGCGTTCATCTTCTTGCTTAGTCCAAGCACCTTTGTTTGTGTGCGCCTTTTCGCAGCAGGGAGACCTACCCATGGTGTCTGATAAAAGAAGAGAAGGGAGAAAAAATATATATATAAATCACTCTTCTAATTTTCTTCTGGCTTTCATTTTAGGCTGATTGTGGGAGAGCAGAAGAAGGGGAGATAATTAAAGTGCTATAGAGATAGTGGAGAGGAGAAGGAAAAGGAGGAGTTTTTAGAGGGAGATGGATCGGTGGCTTTCGCTTTCCTTCTTCAGCATGCTTTGGTTTGCTTTCTCTTTATGGGAGAGTTTGGTGTATGATGCAGGAGATGGATGTAGGAGTGCAGCCAGGGGAGAAGGATGGAGCCCATCGACGTCATTTATAGTTGGAGGGAGGGAACGGAGTGATGATATTAGCCACATAAAAAATACATTGCAAAAGAATGTATCATTTATTTATGGTAGATTATTATTATTATTTTTTTTTTGCCTAGACAAAAGCATATGGTACGTATACTTGTGTAGGAAAATTTTAGGGGATTAGAACGATTATTTAATGACTTAGTGTTTCACGAAAATTTAACGTGGATAAAAAAAAATTATTAGAGGAGACACAAAGATTTTTTACAAGAAGAAATCATGGAGTCTAGTCAAGTCAAAGTAATTCACTATGTGTTTATAAGGACAGTGATTTGTCTTTCTCTGACGTTAAGGAGAAACATAATTATAATCTTATACTGAAAATTAGAATTGTCTTTATTAGAGTTCTAAACGAGCCAAGCTTGAGCAAGTTCAGGCATGACTCATGTTCTGTTCGTTTGAAATTGGGTCGTGTTCGAAATTACTCGTTAACAGTGTGTTCGTGTTCGTCACTTTTTACATATTCTTATTCTTGTTGCTAAAAATTGACTCGTTATTATTTTATTTGTGTTTAGCTCTGGGACGAAATAGCTGGCGATAACACTAATCGAGCTCAGCTCAATTTTATTAAATACAGGTTCGACTCAAGATAAATTTAGAAAAAAACATTTTTTTAATTTTTTATTGTTCTTGTTTCAAGCTTATAACGTGTTGTATTTCAAATTGTAAAATATGAGATTTTTTATTTCTATATTGTTGAGAAATTAGGAATTGACACAAATCCAGAAGAACACACAGAGATTTAACGAGATTCGGCAAAGATGCCTATGTCATCGGGAACAGAGCGGCGAGTTCCTTTCAATATTCAGAAAAGAGATTACAAAAATTAAGGATACCTCTTGGAGTTAATAATATGTCTATTTGTAATCACATGAGTAAACCCTAAATATAATATGTAATTACAACATTACCCATGTACCGTACCACGGGGCGTTGCCCCCGCACCCCCAACTCACATAATGTAACTTCCTGATTTGAATAGATTCTTCAGCTTTGCTTCGTTCCAGCATCTGTCCATGTATGGTATATGAGACATACCATAACATATATCTATGAAGCTTGCTTGGAACATTTCCATTGATACAACCCAATTTATTAATTTGCAGACCTCATAGTATAGACTACTTTATGGACATTTGCATGAATACCAACCACATCTTATTTATTTACATATCTAACTCCATAACTTACATTTTTAATAATTATACAAACCAAACAATTTTTAGAAATAATACAAATTTGTATTTTCTTAATACTTATAAGAAATTAATATAAAAAAATAAAAATAAATATTATTATTTAATTATTTCTAGCTAAAAAAGTTTGAACATGAATGAACATGCAGTTGTTCATGGTCAGCTCGTTAATAAATCTAGCTGAAAAAATTTGTTCATGTTTGGCGCACTTGCTTGACGAATGAATCAAATACATGCTATTTATTGAGCCAAACACGAGTTGTTCGCAAACAATAAGCTTTTTTGACAACCCTAGTGAAGATAAAGGGTCTATTTATAGTCTTTTGGGAGAGTCATTTTAATCTTTTGATGTGTAACTTCCATAACAAAGTTGATCCCCTTAATCATGAGTAATTTTTTAAGGCTTTGAGTGCCTAAATGACTAAGAAATTTAACAATCTTGAGTGTGTTAGAGTCCTCTCATCGAGATGCTCTATTTGACTATACATATGCTAAAATTGGAGTTCATTTTCCAATTAAATTGATGATCCAAAATTTTAAGTTGTGCTTGAATGGCTTAATTTGGTCTTAATTGGGCCCGATTTAAATCAATTTTGATATCATTGAGTTCGTCTTGCGAGACTATCAGTTTGACAATAAGCTTTTTAAAATTAGGGCACATATGATCTTCAATTTCAATTTGAACGACCATTTATTAAAAAAGCATCCATAAAAAATTTATTTATGACACATCAACTCTCTTCGACTTGATTTACCAATGTGAGATCTAAATGATTAATTTAGTATATTTTTTCATGATTCAACCAATAATTTATGGTAGTTGCAGGTTTAGACTTGCATATAATTAGGGGTGTAAATGAACTGAACACGAACGAACAGAGCTTGTGTTTATGTTCGGTTCGTTTAAAATTTAGTTTGTTTGAAATAAGCTCGTGTTCGAAATTGTTCCTGAAGTCAATGTTTGTGTTTGTTTCTTAACGAACGAGCCGAACACTAGTTGTTCACGAACAANATTACTACTATAGTATATTAATATATTATTATTATTATTATTTTATTATATATTATAATTTATAAAAATTATTTTTTAAAATATCATAAAATTTTTATATATAATTATTTTATATTATTTGATATTTCGAACAATGATGATTCGAACACGAACGAACGAATCACTGCTCGTGTTTGGTTCGTTTAACTAATCGAACGAAAAAAATTTGTTCATGTTCGTCTCGTTTACTTATCGAACGAATCGAGCATGAACTCATTAAGGAACCAAACATGAACTGTTCATGAACAACGAGCTTTTTTGACAGCCCTACATATAATTATAACAGTTAGGAATGTCATAATATGTTCCTAGAATTTTATTATGACCAATGTGGAAGCCTTTCTTTAAATACCTCAAAATTTTTTGAATGATTTTTTGCTTGAGCTTAATAAATCATTTATATTTTTGCAAGACATAAAATCTATGCAATGAAAGATTTATAATTGCCGGCATACTACCACATACTTTCTAAAAAGAAGGGATTTACATGCTTCCCACATAATTTCTATGTAATTGCATTTATAACCATTAATTTCTTATAAATATATCACTTTATATTTGCCTATAAAATCTTTTTTTATGTTTAAGGAATTGTAATAGTATTGTTTTTGATGTGATAGAAAAAATTAAAGTGTTATAAATATAAATTGTTGAAGTTTATGTCTTAGTTTTGTAAATAAATAACAATTGTGCGATTGTTGGAAGGAGGGATGGGAACTAATGAGCATCTAATGTATAAATTTGATTATAAATAAGATTGATGCGCCACTAAGGGCAGCTTATTTGGTGCGGTGCATTTTGAAAATGTCGGATGAAGCGTTTGGTTACGCAGCATAACAGTTTATTCCAATAATCTGATAAAAATTCATATTAAATGCGGTTGTGGGCTCGATCCTACGGCTCGCGTTCCTTCACATATCTATTAACTCGCTGCCCCTCTCTTGCACCTCACATGCCCTAGGTGGCTGCTTCTCTCGATTGCTCTAGCGACACATCTCTCTCACCCTTCGTGTTGCCTTTTTCCTCCTCCTCCCTCCTATCTGTGGTTGTTGTGCTTTGTAAGTAATTCTTGTGGTACTTTTCGATGGAATGACTTTCTTTATGCAATTTTTGATTTTCTCATTTTCAGTTTGTTGTGAGATGTTTGTGATATTTGCAGCCCAGTTTGGGATTTCAGTCTTGCAAATAAAAAAAATAAAAATGTGGAATGGTGTTTGGAGAATGGACGAAAGAGTGTGCTCGATTTGTACATAGCAATGTTTCGGTTGTCCTGTATGTAATTGGGGGCCTTCTATTATTGCCTCCACCGATGATTGAAGGGGATTTTGAAAAATGGATGAAATAGGGTGCTTGATTTGTACATAGCATTGCTTTGAATACACTCAAAATTACGTACATGTTTTTAGCAAGTATCTGAAAAATGGATGAAAGAGGGTGTTTAATTTGTAGATAGCAATGTTTCGGGTGCCCTGTATGTAATTGCCTCAAATGAAAACTATGGGATGTGGTTTTATCACTTCCTTTGATGTTTGAGTGAGATTTTGAAAAATAGATGAAATAGGATGTTTGATTTGTACATAGCATTGTTTCTGCAGTCTTGTCTGTAATTGCCTCAAACGAAAAAGATGGGATGGGGTAACATGGAGCTTATTTTCAAGATAGGAACGTTCGGGTGGCCAGTATGTAATTGCTTCAAATGAAAAATATGAGACATGGTTTTATCACTTCCTTTGATGTTTGAGTGAAATTTTGAAAAATGGATGAAATGGTGTGCTTGATTTATACATAGCATTGTTTCGGCTGCCCTGTATGTAATTGCATCAAATGAAAAATATGGTATGGGGTTTATCACTTCCTTTGATGTTTGAGTGAGAATTTGAAAAATGGATGAAATAGGGTGTTTGTTTTGTAGCTAGCAACGTTTCAAATTCCATGTATGTAATTGCCTCAAATGAAAATTTTGGGATGAGGTTTTATCACTTCCTTTGATGTTTGAGTGATAATTTGAAAAATAGATGAAAGGTGGTGCTTAATTTGTACATAATATTCTTTTGGCTTCCCTGTATGTAATTGCTTCAAATGAAAAGTATGGGATGAGGTTTTATCACTTCCTTTGATGCTTGAATGAGAATTTGCAAAATATATGAAATGGGGTGCTTAATTTGTACATAGCATTGTTTCATTTATTATGTATGTAATTGCCTCAATTCAAAATTATCAATTTGAAGTTTGAGCGAGAATTTGGAAAATGGGTGACAAAGGGTGCTTATTTTTTAGATATCAACATTTCGAGTGCCCTATATGTAATTGCCTCAAATGGAAAATATGGGATGAAGTTTTATCACTACCTTCATGTTTGAGTGAGAATTTAAAAAAATAGGTGAAATAGAATGATTGATTTGTAGATGGCAATATTTTCTTCATATTATATACAAGGAGCTCAAAACCAATGACTATGTTGTATGCTGTTGTGGTTGTGTTGTTGTGGTGATATGTACTTGTGGTTAGATGTATGTGAGTTTTGTGTGGAGGTGTGGTTGGATGGTTGTGGTTTGGTGGTCGTTGGTTGGGTGGATGTGGTGTTGTGTCTTGTGATGTGGTGGTTGGGGGATGTGTGTTGAGGAGTGATTGGATGGCTATGGTGTGGTGGCCTTGGGCTTGGTGGTTGTATTGTCTGCTTTTGTAGTAGTGTTGTGAGTTGTGGTGATTGTGCTGAGGNTATATATATATATATATATATATATATATATATATATATATATGATAAGTCACCAATAAATTTTCATCAATCAGCATGAATTTCGATGTATTTTTTTAAATAAGAAACATTCAAACTTTGATTAAGAGTCATTTAGAGCTCCGATTTAAGCAAACTTATAGTCAAACTGATCTGCTTGATGAGACGGACCTAATGATATAAAAGTCAGTCCAATCCGAGTCAAATCAAGCCCAGATCAAATCATTAAACCATTCTTGGAGGATTTCCGGAGGCATTTGAAAGGTCAAACGGATGTCAAATCTAGCGAGTTCATAGTCGAATCGAGCATCTCGACAAGACGAATCCAATGAGCCCAAGATTGGTCAATTCCAACATCGTTAAAGCACTCAAATGTCCATCAAACGTCATCTGATAAAGGGAAGCTCTCCGACCGTCCAATTAAAATGGTTTATATTCTTGCATTAATTGCACTCAAAACACTATAAATAGAGTCTCACCCCTCACATGAAAGGAGGAGACTTAAGTGAGAACTTAAGACTTTGAGAAGGAGCTCAAGTACAAGATTATCATCGCCATCGTCGATCGTATGACTGTCGACAACCACCGCTGACGTCCGTTGACCACCGTCAACCGTCATCGATTGTCGTCAGCTACCGTCGATCACCACCGACCTCCGTCAACCACCGCTGACTAGACGTCGTCAGTCGACGTTGTCATTTGGAAAGTTAGTAACTCTTTCCCGTCTGTGGGACAACGTGTATCTATAATCATCAACTTATAGTGGATTTTTACAACTAGGTTAGACCACGTTAGTTTTTCTCCTTTACGAGTTTTCCATNATTTTAAGGAGGTTGAATTAGGAAATAGACCCACCACCTATTTTAACAAGGATGGGCTGCAAAATATTATGAAGAAAATCAAGGAAATGATAGGAATAAAGTACGACATGTTTCAACTTAAGAATAAGTGGGATCAGTTGAAAAAAAAACAGTAAATTATGGAAGCAATTAAAAAGGGGATCGACGAACTTGGTTTATGATCCAATCAAACGAACTATTGATGCTTCAGATGAATAGTTGGCTGAGAAATTGGAGGTAACAACTTATAAATGAAAGATTTTATTTTCATTACTTTCTCTTCATTAACTGTATGAAGTAATCAACTTGCCCGTATATTACAGACAATTTCAATTGCCAAGAAATTCAAACTTAGTAGATTTGACCCTAATCTAGAAGAAAAGTTGGACTGTATATTTGGTGGGGTTGTGGCAATGAGTACTTATGTCTGGACTCCTAGTGTGTAAGGGTTTGCAGCCATGCAAGAGGACTTGGATGTTGAGCATATAATTGGCTCCATTGAATAGCCAAGACTAAACAAAAATGAACTGGATTTCACCTACAGGTCAAGCTTAGAAAGAAAAAACCTAACTATGCAGTTGTTTGTGACTTCGTCTGGGACAAACCCCGTTGATGCAACCACTTGTACATAAACTTGTCACCCAGCTTAAAGGAGTCATTTTGACTATCCCTCAGTTGGGCAATAAAACCATCTCTAATGACCAACAGCTCCCGACACAAACGAGCCATCTCCCCACGACCAGCAGCATCTATCCTCAAAAACGACAAGTTCCTCATGAAGTGCAATGAATTTTTTCTATACCCGATCAAGTCGCTCCAAGATCTCAGCAACTCCATCATCATTATCAACTAGAGGCTGTACTATGAGATGAAAAAAGCGCTTCTCTATTTCAGCAAGGCGGCGCATCATAAGTTGGCATACACCCGACGTCCCCTAGGTGCCTCCTCCTTCGCTGTCGCAGCGGAAGGAATTTGAATGTCCATGCTCTTGCCTCCGCTCGAGGGAGGATCTCCCATATCCTCTGGGCTACAGCATCTAGCTCCAAGATGCCTTGTTCCATGGTCCCTTATTCCAAAGCAACCTGCTCCTCAATTTTTGCTCCACTCTCTTCAGTCTGATCCACAGAGGCCACATCGCTCTTAAGGTTAGCGTTAGTGTCTGTGGAAGTAGAAGCGATAGTCAGAGCTCTTGACTCCGCAAAAGGAATATTAAAAGCATGATTCAAACAACATACCCAAAACTCGACACCATTTAGAAGTGGTGTAAGAGACGAGGTCCTCGCTGGTCTCCTCTAGTCCTCCACCCACGAAGGAAAAGCCTCCCTTTTGCGAGTGAGGCTGAGCACCAGCTTCCCAACCCCAGGGGGATTCATAGTCCACGTGGTAAACTGAAAGGACTTTGTTTACCTCAGCGAAAGTGGCCACCTCCAATGGGTGTCCCAAAAAGAAGATCGCAGGTATGCCTTCCAACCTCCTCTGCAGTTCCCCCCTTATGATGGACCTACATAAAAACTCGAAGACCTAGTTTTATTTTTGTTTCCTCTCCCTCAAAACCCCAGTACAATTTGCTTCTTACCAAATCTCTCACGAAAGCCTTGCCTGCTGGTTTGCACTTCGCGTCGGGTTTGCGAACCCTTTGTCCACATATCACTCATTGCTTTGAGAAAGACGCTCTTGTTGGTTTATGGGCGATCCCTACCAGGCATCGCGACAACTACGAAAAGAAGAGATAGAAGACTAAAGAAGTAACAAGAAAAGGAAACAACACAAACACTTCTCAAGACCTATTTATAATGTTTAGAACACGAAAATCTAGGGAAGTCCTTTATTGCACAATAATAAAATTTAATTATTTCATACATGTTAAAAGATTCTCATGTCCTCGTGTGCTGTGCAGCTTCTGAGTAGCAAGTGAATTTGTGAACTAAATGTTTAAATATAAAAAATATGTTGGCACGAATCTTGCGGCAGATAAACGACTCAGAAAGATGACACCAACGATCGAAGATAGCTATTGACAACAACCTTGAGTTGGAAGTTAGTAAGGGAAGCGTCATGTCCAAATGATTAGTGGAATGTGCCGGAAGATGTTCCATAGGGCGGGGATCAATCATCGAGGCGATTGACAGGAGGCTCTCTTTCAAATTAGATATCGATCGAGTCAAGACTTGCCAGATGATCGACAATTTTCATTGATCGATTCAATCCTCAGTTTTATTATATATGAATAACTTTATAATTACCAAAAAGTCCCCCGAAAAGTTAATAATCAGATAGCTCATATGTACTTTTGTAATATTGGGACATATGCCTATAAATAAGGTTCAATATCGTGAACAAAAGACACTTTTTTACTGTCTTATACTGTGCTATCTCTCTCTCTCTCATCACTTCTTAATAGAACATTTTTCTATCCTTTGACTGTATTTCCCAGATATTTTTTTAATCAACATGCTTAATATTTTATTATTTTATCGCTATTATTATTAGTACTTGAGACCCACTGATTGAATTTGGTTGTATGTTTAATTTTTCGTATTTCAAATTTTACTCTCCCCTCCCAATTCCAATGTGTGAATACTTCATGCATATTCAAATTCCACCGATTACTCCATTAGCATNATATATATATATATAGAGAGAGAGAGAGAGAGAGAGAGAGAGAGAGATATTTAGTAGGCATTTTAATATAAAGTATCCAAAAGTCCTCCACATACTGTATTAAAAAAAATTATTTAGATACGCTGGAAACAAACAGGCTTCCAAAAACACACAAGAAGCACGCGGAACTACGAGTAGGTCGGTGCGAAAGACTATCACACACATAAGGATTGGCCGATGACATTAAGACATCACCTCACCTCAAATTTTTGTGAGAACATAATAAAACATCAAATTTCACTTGTAAATAGAAGTTATGAACTTTCTTTTTTTCATTGCAGACCTTCCGAAACTTATAATTTACAAATCAACTATTCTCTTTCATCCATTTACCAAATTCTCACTCAAATATTAAAATTCATGGCAAAATCCCAATCCATATTTTTCAACTTTAACAAATTCTCATTAGTTTGATCGGGCATGCGTAAATATATGGATTTGGTAGCTCAAAAACATCATCCGGGTGATTAATTTGTAAATATTAATATTTTGAGTGATTTATTCATAATTATCCCAATTTTTTCAACAACAACAAGCATTAAGAAGAATGCGAGTATATAAAAAAATAACAAAAATACATTTCTATTCACATTTTTAATTTGAGCACCATTAATTACAGCTCAGAATTAATGTAATATTGTGTACATATTGTTCACAGAAGAGAATTAATGAGGTTGAACATTTGGAGCTAAGCTAAAGAAGCAGATCAAGTTTTGGAGGATTTAATAATTGAGTAAGTAGTAATCTTAGTTTGTTTCTTCCTTGTTTTAAGGCCTAGTTTCAACACATCCTCCATTCCAGCATTATAACTAAGAAGCTAGTGCTTTTAACTTGCAAATCTTCTATACAGTTTAGGATTGATAATCAGTTTCAATGCAGACATGGAAATCCTGTCTATTGATTTAGAATAAGTGTTTCTAGTGTTTTTAATATGTTATGATTTTACATCTATGTTTCTCTGCACCTCGCCTGATTCATTTCTATCTATTTATAGCCAAGACCCCAAGGTAAAACCGGCACTCTGTGTCGTATCTCGAGGGAGTGGAGTTGCTGGAGACGAAGCTCTTGTCGATTCCGTTGTTGGAGGAACCTTTTTGATGGAAGGGGACCACTTGAAGAGGAGTGAGATTGGTCCTTTTACCCCGTCTTAATGTGCTTATCTCATGCTTGGAGAGTCAGCTTGTGGTAGAGTAGTTTGTGTCTGTTTGTAAAAGTGATTTTGTGTCGATGTATGTTGTCTGATCCTGAGACATGATATGTTGGAGTGTGATCTCTGTTGGTTTGGTGTGGCCTATGATGAAATGATAATCTATTTTAATATGTTTCGTGTGAGCGTGAAAGAATGGGTTGTGTGTTAAGGCAAGCACTATCATAATAGAGTGTGGTGACTGAGAGAGGATGCTGAAAGAATTCTTAATATGGTTGTCTGAGCCACAATTTATCTGTATGTATAGAGGTCATAGCTTTGATGCCATGTATAAAAAGGAGAATGAGATAAGACACCTTTTAAAAATCGTACCGAAATTGCCGGTTCGACTATAAATCGCACGATAGTTCGGCTCTGGTAGGACTGAAAACTGGCTCCGCATCGAACCAGAAAGAATTGGTTGAACCGGTAGTCGAACCGATCACAGGTTAAAGTATAATTTTTTATGTTATGCTATATTTTTATTGGAAATTATGAATAATGATTCAAATATTTTGATATCATGAAGAATGTCTTGTCTAATCATTTCAGCTTTATTTTTTTCTTTACCTTTTGTGAAATGTGCATGACTATTACTCTATTGCCTACAACTTTTTTATGTTTGTTTATTTTCTTGGTTATGTTTTCTTTTTGTTAACCTTTTATACTGAATTCCATCTAATTTTTATGTCATTTAAATTATATTTAATATTTTTTAATATGTATGACGTCACCCGATTTAATCCCAGCTCAACTGTTGAACCTTGAAGCTTCTCCTTTACCGGTTCAATGCTCAGTCCAATTTTCTAAGCCTTGTTCAATAGCTAGAAAAAGATAAGTAATTTTGTTATAATTTTACATCAATATTTCTCCACAGCTCAGTTGATTCATTTTTATCTATTTATTGATAATTTCAGAGTAAAACTGTCACTCTGTGTCATATCTCGAGGGAGAGGAGTTGTTGCCCTAGCCATCGTATGGTGACAAGAAGGATTGGAGGGGAAGCCAAAGCTCTTGCCTATTCTATTGCTGCATGAATCTTCTGTTAGATGAGGACCACTTTTAAGTGGGGGGATTTGAGAGGGTTAAGTGTGATTGTGTGGGAATGGAAGGAAAGTTGTATTCTATAAAGGTAACATGTAAGGACATGATGAGTTTTTGTGTTTGTATGTAACCTTTGTGTTGATAGCTTTAGCCTAAAAATGCAAAGAGGGATGCTTTTTGGTTGCATTTGTTTAGCATTTGGTGTTGTTGCCATGGAAAACAAGTGCATACTAATGTTTTTACGCGATCATAGTCAAGTTTTGTGTTTGTTTTTGTTTTTTATTGTTTTTTTGAGGAGTTCATACGGTGATTTGGCTTGTGTTGTGATAAAGTAAGTCTGTTTATGAGATATATGGCTGTTAGAATTGCTTTCATTTAGAAAAGAGGTGGTAGATGAGCGGAGTTTAGGAGAGCTCTTACAGTTTCAATTAGATGTATGTGTTTTTATTCAACAAGACCATTTTGTTTCGGTGCGTATATGTTACTCATTTGGTGTTGAATTCTCAAGTGTGCATAAAAAATGCGAGAGTGCTGAACCTAAGGAGATTTAATGATATTGAAGGGAGAAAGTACGATAAAGAATGACCCACTGACAGAAGATCATGATGGCAGCGGTCGACGACTGGTGGCAGCGGTTGCTGGTGGCGATGGGCAGTAGTGGCGGGGGGCAGTAGTCGGTGGTGACTTACCTATGACATTTTACATGAATAGTGTATTTCAATTCCAGATGATCAGGCACCATAAACTACGGCGCAAACTTCAAATTTCTTCATATTTTACATTTTATTTATAATTCTTTGTACTAAATACATAAATTTCTCAAATTTCTACAAAAGAATAATCCTACGTTACAAATTTACTCAACCAAGCAACCACTCAACCAAACAAAATGAGGCTTAACTTTAATCGTTATTAATCTATGATTAAGATGTAACATATTCGAAACTTTTTTGTATGTAAGACTTTTGACGAAGAGCAAATTAAGAATAAATTATTATTATAATACTCGCATCGTATGGGACATAGTTTTGGTCACCTAACCTGGCGAGTGCAGAGTGCACAATCGCACGCCCTCGGCGTAAGAAAATAGAAAAAATAAAATAAAATAAAAAGGCCTCCTTTCTCTTACAANTGACCTCTATACATACAGATAAAATATATATATATGATAAGTCACCAATAAATTTTCATTAACAAGCATAAATTTCGGTGTAATTTTTTAAATAAAAAATATTCAAACTTTGATTAAGAGTCATCCAGAGCTTCGAGTTCAGCAAATTTATAGTCAAACTGATCTGCTTGATGAGACAGACCTAATGATATAAAAGTCAGTACAATCCAAGTCAAATCAAGCCCATATCAAATTATTAAACCACACTTGGAGGATTTTCGGAGGCATTTGAAATGTCAAACGGGTGTCGAATCTAGCGAGTTTATAGTCGAATCGAGCATCTCGACAAGACGAATTCAATGAGCCCAATATTGGTCAATTTCAATATTGTTAAGACACTCAAATGTCCATCAAACGTCATCTGATCAAGGGAAGCTCTCCGGACCGTCTGATCAAAATGGTTCATTTTCCTGCATTAATTGCACTCAAAACACTATAAATAGAGCCTCACCTCTCACATAAAAGGGGGAGACTTAAGAGAGAACTTGAGACTTTGAGAAAGAGCTCAAGTCCAAGATCATCCTCGCCATCGTCGATCGTCGTCGACCACCACTGACCGTCGACAACCACAGCTGACCTCCATCGACCACCACCGACCGTCATCGATTGTCCTCAACTACCGTCGATCACCGCCGACCTCCGTCAACCACCGCTGACTAGACGTCGTCAGTCGACGTTGTAATTTGGAAAGTTAGTAACTCTTTCCTGCCTGTGGAACAATGGGTACCTGCAATCATCAACTTATAGTAGATTTTTACAACTGGGTCAGGCCCCGTTGGTTTTTCCCCTTTACAGGTTTTCTNTGACCATCCATGACTAGAAGCCCATTAATTAATAGGTTGGTATGAGCACTACACAACCCTATAAGACAGACAGAAATTGATCCAAAGTGGCTGGAGTCAAGAGAATGACTACTCATCGTATTGATGATGGTCCAATATGTGACAAAATTTGGTACACCCACCTCCCTTCTATTTATACATAAAACCAAGGCCAAACTCACCCACTCTTAACATTTACAGNACCAACATAATCTCAAATTCAATCCACAACAACCAAACATAAAATGAACGATATGATTGACCATCCATGACTGGAAGCCCATTAATTAATAGGTTGGTATGAGTACTACACAACCCTATAAGACAGACAGAAACTGATCCAAAGTGGCTGGAGTCAAGAGAACGACTACTCACCGTATTGATGATGGTCCAATATGTAACAAAATTGGGTACACCCACCTCCCTTCTATTTATACATAAAACCAAGGCCAAGCCCACCCACTCTTAACATTTACATAACAATCAAATGACTTTATAGACATTTATAAAATATACATTTACAGAACAAATCCCAAAATATATATAATGAAGAACGATGAGGGCCAAAGGAAAAGAGTAATGTTTCATTCATTTATAAAATATAGCATTAAATGAGCATATATGAAAAAAAATAATATATATATATATATATATATATATAATGCACCATTGTTTTATAGATTTGTTATGAGTGCATAAAGTTAGGTTCATACATGAACATCTTTATTTTTTTTTTATAAGTTGCTATGTACCTATTATCCAAAAAAAAAAAAATTGAATATAATATGGGCATCCNATATAATGCACCATTGTTTTATAGATTTGTTATGAGTGCATAAAGTTAGGTTCATACATGAACATCTTTATTCTTTTTTATAAGTTGCTATGTACATATTATCCAAAAAAACATTGAATATAATACGGGTATCCTCCCTCTTGTAATATAATAATCACTCCTATTTTTAGAGAGGTTTAGATATAAGCTATAAATCAAGTTATCGTTATACATAAATCCCTAGAGATCCGCACTCTACCTCTTTGTTCTTACCGGGGCATTACAACTAATATTATATTAGCAGTCATTGCATGGATAATTGTTTCTTATAAAACATCTTTCCTCGTGCTCAGATTTCTGTTGATGGGTGAGTTGGTCTTTGGGGAGCTCTACTCTCTTGGCTGCAAGACTAGCTGAGCATACTTGGCGAGTTATAAAGTTGCCTCAGTCTAGTCGAGGATTTGTACATTGATCACCATTGATGGGCTATCGGTCAGAACTTTCTGATTGAGTCGATCGGTCGAACTAACTTAAGCCAAACCATCTAGCCAGTTACGCAAGTTGACACTTGTAAAATATAAANGGCCAAAGGAAAAGAGTAATGTTTCATTCATTTATAAAATATAGCATTAAATGAGCATATATGAAAAAAAATTATATATATAATGCACCATTGTTTTATAGATTTTTTATGAGTGCATAAAGTTAGGTTCATACATGAACATCTTTATTTTTTTTTTATAAGTTGCTATGTACTCGTTATCCAAAAAAACATTGAATATAATATGGGTATCATCCCTCCTGTAATATAATAATCACTCCTATTTTTAGAGAGGTTTAGGTATAAGTTATAAATCAAGTTATCGTTATACATAAATCCCTAGAGATCCGCACTCCACCACTTTGTTCTTACCGGGGCATTACAACTAATATTATATTAACAGTCATTGCATGGATAATTGTTTCTTATAAAACATCTTTCCTCATGCTCAGATTTTTGTTGATGGGTGAGTTGGTCTTTGGGGAGCTCTACTCTCTTGGTTGCAAGACTAGTTGGGCATACTTGGCGAGTTATAAAGTTGCCTCAGTCTAGTCCAGGATTTGTACATTGATCACCATTGACGGGCTATTGGTCAGAACTTTCTGATTGAGTTGATTGGTCGAACTAACTTAAGCCAAACCATCTAGCCAGTTACGCAAGCTGCCACCTGTAAAATATGGACTTTCAACCACACACACACACACATATGTATATATATATAGACACACACACACACATTTTAATATAAAGTATCCAAAAGTCCTCCACATACCGCATTAAAAAAAATTCTTTAGGTACGCTGGAAACAAACATGCTTCCAAAAACACACAAGAAGCATGTGGAGCTACGAGTAGGTCGGTGCGAAAGACTATCACACACATGAGGATTGGCCAACAACATTAAGGCATCACCTCACCTCAAATTTTTGTGAGAACATAATAAAACATCAAATTTCACCGCATATAGAAGTTATGAACTTTCTTTTTTTCATTGCGGACCTCCCGAAACTTATAATTTACAAATCAACTATCCTCATCCATTTATCAAATTCTCACTCAAATATTAAAATTCATGGCAAAATCCCAATCCATATTTTTCAACTTTAACAAATTCTCATTAGTTTGATCGGGCATGCGTAAATATATGGGTTTGGTAGCTCAAAAATATCATTTGGGTGATTAATTTGTAAATATTAATATTTTGAGTGATTTATTTATAATTATCCCTAATTTTTCAAAAACAACATGCATTAAGAATTAAGAAGAATGCGAATATATAAAAAAATAACAAAAATACATTTCTATTCACATTTTTAATTCAAGCACCATTAATTACAGCTCAGAATTAATGTAATATTGTGTACATATTGTTCACAGAAGAGAATTAATGAGGTTGAACATTTGGAGCTAAGCTAAAGAAGAAGATCAAGATTTGGAGGATTTAATAATTGACCAAGTAGTAATCTTAGTTTGTTTCTTCCTTGTTTTAAGGCCTAGTTTCAACACATCCTCCATTCCAGTATTATGACTAAGAAACTAGTGTTTTTAACTTGCAAATCTTCTATACAGTTTAGGATTGATAATCAGTTTCAATGCAGACATGGAAATCTTGTTTATTGATTTAGAACAAGTGTTTCTAGTGTTTTTTATATATTATGATTTTGCATCTATGTTTCTCTGCACCTCGCCTGATTCATTTCTATCTATTTATAGGCAAGACCCCAAGGTAAAACCGGCACTCTGTGTCGTATCTCGAGGGAGTGGAGTTGCTGGAGACGAAGCTCTTGTCGATTCTGTTGTTGGAGGAATCTTTTTGATGGAAGGGGACCAGTTGAAGAGGAGTGAGATTGGTCCTTTTACCCTGTCTTAATGTGTTTATCTTATGCTTGGAGAGTCAGCTTGTGGAAGAGTAGTTTGTGTCTGTTTGTAAAAGTGATTTTGTGCGGATGTCTGTTGTCTGATCCTGAGACATGATATGTTGTAGTGTGATCTCTATTAGTTTGGTGTTGTCTATGATGAAATGATGATCTATTTTAATATGTTTCGTGTGAGCGTGAAAGAATGGGTTGTGTGTTAAGGCAATCACTATCATAATAGAGTGTGGTGACTGGGAGAAGATGCTGAAAGAATTCTTAAAATGGTCGTCTGAGCCACAATTTGTCTGTATGTATAGAGGTCATAGCTTTGATGTCATGTATTAAAAAGAGAATGAGATGAGACAACTTTTAATAGCCATGTTTTAAAAATTGTACCGAAATTGCCGGTTTGATTATAAATTGACCGATGGTTCAGGCCTGGTAGGACTGAAAACTGGCTTCGCATCGAACCAGAANGCGTGTACCGTATATATATATATATATCTGTGTGTGTGTATGTGTATGTATGTATGTATGTATCTATATGTGTGTGTATATATATGGTTGAAAGTCCATATTTTACAATAGTCAGCTTGAGTAACTGGCTGGATGGTTTGGCTTAAGTTAGTTCGACCGATCGACTCAATCAGAAAGTTCTGGCTGATAGCCCGTCAATGGTGATCAATGAACAAATCCTCGACTAGACTGAGGCAACTTTATAACTAGCCAAGTATGCTCAACTAGTCTTGCAACCAAGAGAGTAGAGCTCCCCGAAGAGCTCCCCGAAGACCAACTCACCCATCAACAGAAATCTGAGCACGAGGAAAGATGTGTTATAAGAAACAATTATCCATGCAATGACTGCTAATATAATATTAGTTGTAATGCCCCGGTAAGAACAAAGAGGTAGAGTGCGGATCTCTAGGGATTTATGTATAACGATAACTTGATTTATAGCTTATATCTAAACCTCTCTAAAAATAGGAGTGATTATTATATTACAAGAGGGAGGATACCCGTATTATATTCAATGTTTTTTTGGATAATATGTACATAGCAACTTATAAAAAAGAATAAAGATGTTCATGTATGAACCTAACTTTATGCACTCATAACAAATCTATAAAACNTATATATATATATATATATATATATTTTTTCATATATGCTCATTTAATGCGATATTTTATAAATGAATGAAACATTACTCTTTTCCTTTGGCCCTCATTGTTCTTCGTTATATATATTTTGGGATTGCTCTGTAAATGTTTATTTTATAAATGTCTATAAAGTCATTTGATTGTTCTGTACATGTTAGGAGTGGGTGGGCTTGGCCTTGGTTTTATGTATAAATAGAAGGGAGGTGGGTGTACCCAATTTTGTCACATATTGGACCATCATCAATACGGTGAGTAGTCATTCTCTTGACTCCAGCCACTTTGGATCAGTTTTNGTTGACTTATTCCAAGCCTTTGCCTTCCATATGAAATTATATTTTATTTTCTGCCTCTACTCTATTTTTTTCGTATTTTTTCTTGGATAGNTATATATATATATATATATATATATATATATATCAGAAAGTATAGAAAAGAGAGCGTTATAACACTAGTGAAGAAACATTTGTCAATAGCTGATAAGAATCGAAGACAGGCATTGTATAAAGAACATCAACCATTGTTATCATTGAACCATTAAGCATCGAGCAGAAGAAATTGAAAGGTAATACGGTTGACTTATTCCAAGCCTTTGCCTTCCATATGAAATTATATTTTATTTTCTGCCTCTACTCTATTTTTTTCTTGGATATGATAAGCACTCGAATCTAATCTCTCAAACTTTTTCATTTTGTTTCCAACCAACGTGCTGCCGGTTCGAGCACTTGTGTGCATTTCTGTGCTTTCTAATATTGTAGAAATGATAGCTAATACCCCCTAATTTAAGAGAATGATAGCAATTCATTNGTTTCCAACCAACGTGCTGCCGGTTCGAGCACTTGTGTGCATTTCTGTGCTTTCTAATATTGTAGAAATGATGGCTAATACCCCCTAATTTAAGAGAATGATAGCAATTCATCAAGTTATAAGAGAACAGGCAACAAAGATATTGATAATTTAAGTTTTCGTAAATAGAGTGACAAAGAGAGAAGAGCCACTTTGAAAGCTAGCCACCAAAAATAAGAAAGTAAAAATAGTTTGTAGGCATGTATTAAATAGTTCTTTGAAAAGGGTATTAGACTACCCCAAAAAGACAAAAAGCAAACATTTATCATAAAATTGAATATATGTATGTATATTATCTCGAAATATTTCCTAAATATTTCCCATGCTTAGCATTTAATGGCCATAGTATGTTTTTTAAATTCAACGTCGAATTTTTTCTATAAATAGAGGACTCTTNAATTGAATATATGTATGTATATTATCTCGAAATATTTCCTAAATATTTCCCATGCTTAGCATTTAATGGCCAGAGTATGTTTTTTAAATTCAACGTTGAGTTTTTTCTATAAATAGAGGACTCTAATAATTAATTGCATTGTAAGATTTTTAGCCTAGGAAAAACTCTTAGTTATGTTCTAAGACATGCAAAAATTAGTATAAAAGAATATGATTTTAAAAGTATCAATTGAGAAGAAATCAGTCTTAGAAAGACTTAATAGTAGAATTTGTAGGACAAAGAAATAGGGGTACATGGCCCTAAGAAACTAAGGATAGTGAAAGAGCTTTTCCTATATTAGGCTTCATTTTTTAAAATTATAAATCAAAACATAAGATAAAATTAAACATATTATTACAAAATGAGGGCTTAACATTTCATATCAATATAGATCTTGTTATTCGAAAACTGCTGAGAGTACGGACTAATGGCATCACACTAATGGATATTTAATTTAAACTTAGAACAATAATTGAGATATAAAATACCAATAGAATACAATCCTTTACATAAATCTAATATAAATGTAAGTGATCAAGCTAGGTTTTCAACTTGAATCTTAAAGAGACTTGAGNAAGATTAAATTAAACATATTATTACAAAATGAGGGCTTACCATTTCATATCAATGAAGATCTTGTTATTCGAAAACTGCTGAGAGTACCGACTACTGGCATCACACTAATGGATATTTAATTTAAACTTAGAACAATGATTGAGATATAACATACCAATAGAATACAATCCTTTACATAAATCTAATATGAATGTAAGTGATCAAGCTAGGTTTTCAACTTGAATCTTAAAGAGACTTGAAAAGTTTGAAATTTGGTCTTTCCTATATAAAAAAACATAAAACTAAAATCAAGCTCGCAAAAGCACACGAATACATACATGTTTCTTTAAATTTTGATTTGCCTGGCACTAATCAAGTAAAATTTAGCATTTTAGGAATTCAAGCATTTACATGAAGACATATCTATCATAATGTATGTAATCACGTTTAAACAAAATGCCTAATTATCATTTCATCTCTAAGCCAATATACTAGAAATGCAAATGCTAACTTTATCCAAACTCTAAAATTCCCAAGAATGCACCTAGTATAAACATCTACCTTGTGCTAAGCTTATGTAGGTGGATATCTAATTAGATTTGATGTTCGTTGTATATGAGAACAAGAGTGCTTAAGTTTATTAAGTTGGAAGGGGGTTCATTTTGAATCATTAATAATTTAAGAGAATTTNGTCTTTCCTATATAAAAAAACATAAAACTAAAATCAAGCTTGCAAAAGCACACGAATACATACATATTTCTTTAAATTTAGATTTGCCTGCCACAATACTAATCAAGTAAAATTTAGCATTTTAGTAATTCAAACATTTACATGAAGACATATCTATCATAATGTATGTAATCACGTTTAAACAAAATGCCTAATTATCATTTCATCTCTAAGCCAATATACTAGAAAATGCAAACGCTAACTTTATTCAAACTCTAAAATTCCCAAGAATGCACCTAGTATAAACATCTATCTTGTGTTAAGCTAATGTAGGTGGATATCTAATTAGATTTGATGTTCGTTATATATGAGAACAAGAGTGCTCAAGTTTATTAAGTTGGAAGGGGGTTCATTTTGAATCATTAATAATTTAAGAGAATTCCTAACACATTTATGACTTATGAGTTTCACCATTAAGGATTATAAAGAATCTAATGAGGAAGAGTATAGTCCACACAGATCATATCATTTTATGGTTCGAGATTCTATAAAGCAGATAACATATTATACATAACTAAAGACAATGAAAACAACCCATCATAAAATTCGTGATCATATGTCTACGGGTTTTAATGTAGTAAATAAAATTAAGAAGATGTGGGCAATTTTCTTAAAATTTTAAATCACACATCTATGCAAGTTGGAAGTGAGTAAGGAAAAAGAGGACGAACATATTTTAACCTAGATTCCTATGAGCCATAGAGGTGAAGATTTCACCTTAAGGTTGGATGCCATATCAAAACATCTTGATAATTAATTAAAGATATTTTAGTAATAAAAATAAACTTTATGACTTATTGACTAAATTTATAATTATTAAACTTCATGCTTTTCAATTATGAAGAAAATTAGCCAAAAGACATAAACTGTACTTACTTATATTCGCCACCTAAAGGATGAAATTAGAGTTAAAATATTTCAAAAGCATTGAAATAATAATTTTCATAATAATTATTATATTTCAATAATTTTTATTAAGCATATTAAGCAGTTCTATTTGATCATATCTAATTGTTTATAGTTCATGTGCGAACACTTATGCAAGCTTTTAATTAAATTATTTATATATGAATTTTTAAATGATTAGTTAAATTGAGAGAGAAAGAGGGAGTAGTTTAAAAACTACCTAATACATCTTTACTATTCTTAAATCTCAATAAATTACTAATGGAGGCTCATTAGTCATAATGAACCATAAGAGTTAATTCAATAATTTTAAAATTTAATTAGGTGATATATACATTTTTTTAATCTTGAAAATTTACATTTTAATGCTCATGCTATCAAAAAATATTATATTTTTAAGATATAGCTAAGCATAGGAAGTTGTTAGAAATTTATTTCATAAATTTTTTAAGTTGAGATAAATTTNCCCGGCTCGCGGGCCTCCTCTCCCTCGCCGGTGGGCGTCCCACTTGCCTGAAACCCTTCTTCCTTTTCAGTCCTAATGCGACCGATCCCTCACGGGCCGGAGAACCTCGCCTGGTTCCTCTCTCGCCGGCTATCCGTTCGGTAGGCTGCCCCGTCTCTTGCCGGAGATCCCTTTCTCTCTCACGCGACGGACGGCAGTTCCATCTTCCATTTTTTGTGACCTAGGGCACGCCCTGCTCCCTCCCACGCGAAGTTGGCAAACTTGTCTCCCCTCTTCGGCGATTATCTGCCACTGGAAAGTCTCCCTCACGGCAACAGACCTTTTTCTCTTGCCTTATCCGTGTGAGCCGTCCTACTCTCCTCTGGATTTCACGTAGCAGGCGAGGCCTCGCGGTTTGTCTCCAAAGGAGACTCCAAAACTTCCATCTTTCTTTTCCATCGGTACTGCTCCTACCCGAATTCATGGAGGCAGATAGATGGAAGGGCTCGGCACTTTTCACGGGGCGTTTCGGAGCTCTTATGATCTCCTCCCACGAGACTGACGCTTCTCTCTTGAGGCCGGTGAAACAAACAGCCAGCGACCACGCCGGCTTCCTTCTCCTTGGCGCCTCTCCCTCGCTGGAGCGGTGAACACTTGCGGGGCGGCGACCGCATTGCGGCGCAAAGGCCGGTGTCCAATCCCTCTCTCGCAAAGGTACTTGTTGGTACTATTTTCATAAACTACGATGTTTATTTCAGATATTTGTATAACTCTCTCATGCCCTTACTTGCTTCTTTCCTTGCCCCGTGAGATCTTTTTAAAACTCTCGCAATTTCATTACTAGAGCCCCATAGGTTTGGTTGTTAGAGGATCAATGATTAGGATTTTGTGCTTACAGAAATCTGATAGGTTAGGGAGCATTTCGTGGACTTTTCCCCTTGTGAATCCGAGTGATTTTCCCTTCTAAGCCTTAGTTCCAAAATCTCACTAGTCATGGTTGTACTAATCTTGTTGTTTATTTTGGTGGCTTCATTTGGATGGACACTTGAAGTCGACAAGTCGAGTGAATAAAAGTTTTCCTTTGACCTTCGTTCCCTTCGTAGTAGAGACTCCTTCTCGTGAGGGTTCCTCTATTTTATGCAGGGTTAACGGAGGTGGGCGTCATGTTGCCTCGTGCAATATTGCATTGGTACACCTCTCCATCAATCGCTAACCCTAGATCTTATGTGGGGTAAGTAGGACGAGTTCAACCTATCATCGAATGTATTTTGGTTACATTGCTTGCATGCTCATTCATAGTATATTGCATATCGCATGTTGATCGTGTGATCATTTTTGGTTCGATCGCCGTTCTAACTCAATTGACGATCACTTTTGGCTCTAATGTCATCCCGACTTGATCGACCAATTAACTCTTCACTTTTATCAGCCGCTCTGACACAATTGATCGATCAATTTGGGTTTGATCGGCCACCACAGCTCGACCAACCAATCCTTTGGGTTCGATTGGTCGCCACGGTCCGATTACCCATTCACTTGGGTTCGATTGGGCGCGCCAGTCCGATTGCCCAATCACTTGGGTTCGATCGGATGCCCCAGTCTGATTGGCCAATCATTTGAGTTTGATCGGTTATTCTGGCTCCATCGACCCATCCTTTTGGTTTGATTTGCTGTCACAACCAAATGGACCGATCACTCCTGTCCGATTCGCCATCTTTGGCCAATTTCAGTTGCCTATTACATGCTCCTTCATGTGTATGAAAAAACATTTTTGACATCTTGTCTATGATACATGTTTCATTGCATTTGATTTTGTGTTTGACCTTGTGTGCTACTTAGCATTTGCTGGTGTCTCTTGAGCACCCTTACTTGAGGTGTCTTTTTGAGCACCCGCACCTGCATGGCTATCCAACCTCTTTGACAACTAACCTCTTTATTATTTTGACACGGTCAATTTTTTATTACCCTATAAAAGTGACATTTCATATCAGGTTAGACGATCGTCCACCCGATCCATGTTTTCTAGTCAAACCATTCAAATATTAGATTAGAACCTCAGTATTTTCCTCAATGAGAGTTGTCTTAGCCAACCCTTGCGGAAATATCTATTGATACTTCCTCATGCAAGAATTAGCTTACTAGTTTTGAGGAATTCCGACTCGATTGATTTTGTTCATCTTGTTGAAGGAAATGTTGTATCAATTGTTTAAACTGATTTGTGTCTTCTTGAGATATATGATACATCCCCAACAAGAGTTAGTTTGCTAATTTAAAGGAATTGCAAAAGTCATGTTGCTAGTGCTTGTATGAGCGCCCTTAAGGTTGGACCATTATGTTTATTCAAACCCCTTGATATTCTTGATCGACATGGTTAATTCTTATTACCTTGTCGAGAACATGTTGTATTAGCTTTTCCTATCTGATCCCTGTTTCATTGGAGTACCTCGATACTCGACTATATTATGATGCTTACTATTTTGATGGGATTACCTCGGCCAGTTAAAACTGATGCCCTTCAGAAGAAACATCTTACCTTGCTTAAATTGCTCTGTACATCTAGCAAATATGCTGAATATGCCACCTCGAGTTATTTTGCCTTGTGGTCACTTTTTTGATGCTCTACTCGTATCGACTTTCTAGTCAATTCTTCGTACGAGAGCATATTTGATGGTTGAGATTACTCATGCTAGTCGAACCCTTCTCCATCGACTAGACTACTTTGGCTATATAGTCTGATGTATAGTCAGGACACACTCCTGATCTTTTGAGACATAGTCAGGATACATATCCCATTAACTATTTGATATATGGCCGGGAGATATTTATATCTCCCTGACTACATGAGAATGTTTCAATCAATGTAAATATCACTCTCATTTGTCCAACCCTTGATCAAAATGCCTCATTTCGAGGCAAATCGGGCTTTATAGTCGCTTGGTTTTGAAATCTCTTGAACCGCATGACTTTATAATCGGCTCTTTTATGAGAGCATTATTGGCGTTACAGACATTTGATTTCAATGTATCTTGAGCCGTATGAATTTTTAATTTGGCTCTTCTATGAGAGCATCTCTGGCGCTATAGCCACCTGATATGATGTTTCTCGAGCCATAAGACTCTTTAGTCGGTTTTTTTTATGAGTACATCTTTTCTTTTGATTACTTCAGCTTTACAACCATATGTTATGATGTTCTAGAGCCATATGACTCTTTAGTCTACTCTTTTACGAGAACATCTCATCTTTTGACGCTTTCAGCTTTATAGCCACCTATTGCGGCATTTCTCGAGTCATATGACACTTTAGTCGACTCTATTTTGAGGACATCTCATATTTAGACGCTTTCAACTTCATAGCCACCCATCACCATATTTCTCGAGCCATATGACCTTTTAGGCGACTCTGTTATGATGATAGATTGTCGATTGACATTTTTGGCTTTATAGCCATTTGATTTTAATATCTCTCAAACCATATGACCTTTTGGCCGATTCTTTTATGAAAGCATATGTGGCTTTATTGCCACATATTGTGATGTTTCTCAAGCTATATATGCATGATCCAAGGAAGCGCAATGTATCAGATTATGAGATACCTGAAGAGTACACCAGGAAAGGGTTTAATCTTCAGGAAGAACGAGCACATAGACATTGAGGCCTATTGTGATGCGAACTGGATGAATTGTGCAGATGACAGAAGATCCACCTCAGGATACTGAATGCTTGTATGTGGCAACTTGGCGTCTTTGAAGAGCTAGAAACAATCTATAGCAGCGAGGTCAACAACAGAGGCGTAGTACAGGCCATGGCCTCAGAAGTTGTCAAGATGATGTGGTCGAGATTTGTATCTTCTGCCCATCCTTTTTTTGAGGGGTCTAATTTTAAATAAGAAATATAGAAGAATTTTAGGGGTTATTTGTAAAAAGTTTTGAGGCTTTATAGAAGCCCAACTCATAAATGAAGGAAATATGCTTTTTCCTAATGTAATCATTTCTTCAAGAGGTATTGAGTCATGGATTGTGTATTAATAAAAAGATTATGAAGCTCGTTTTCCAACTAGATTATCCTTGATCTATTTGTTGGTCGAAGGCGTTCAANGGAAATATGCTTTTTCCTAATGTAATCATTTCTTCAAGAGGTATTGAGTCATGGATTGTGTATTAATAAAAACATTTTGAAGCTCGTTTTCCAACTGGATTATCCTTGATCTATTTGTTGGTCGAAGGCATTCGGCTAAGATATTCCAAATTTCAGTGGTGGTGGATATATGAAGTACATAAAACGAAATTGCAGGAGAGATAATAGAGAGCAAAGTTGCGGTCAGGTTTTGATTAATTAGGATCCAACTTGAATATTGAGGGTTGGGTGTTAGGGTATCTCCACTGGAAGACAGATTTAGGTGGACATGGAGTACTTCCTTGTAGAAGGCCCAGAAAATCATTTGCCGAAAAGGTCTTGAGTACTTGTGCTCTCCATATATGATAATTCTCAACTGTAAGAGGGTTTTGATTAAAATTTATCTGGTTATTTAATAGGACTTTCAGTGCAATAGGTATCACATTAGTTGGTATTGTTTCCATGAAGGGAGAATTATGAGCTTTGGATGATGGGGAGGTCGACATTTTAGGTAGCTAAAGGATGGATTCGGTATAGAAGATCTNCAGGAGAGATAATAGAGAACAAAGCTGCGGTCAGGTTTTGATTAATTAGGATCCAACTTGAATATTGAGGGTCGAGTGTTAGGGTATCTCCACTGGAAGACAAAGATTTAAGTGGACATGGAATGCTTCCTTGTAGAAAGCCCAGAAAACCATTTGCCGAAAAGGTCTTGAGTACTTGTGCTCTCCATATATGATAATTCTCAACTGTAAGAGGGTTTTGATTGAAATTTTTCTGGTTACTTAGTAGGACTTTCAGTGCAAGAGGTATAGCATTAGTTGGTATTGTTTTCATGAAGGGAGAATTATGAGCTTTGGATAATGGGGAGGTCGACATTTTAGGTAGCTAAAGGATGGATTCGGTATAGAAGATCAGATAGAGAATGGATTGGGATTCACTCTTCTATAGAGGACCGAGGTTGAGGATAAATAAAGGAACGGTGGAGGGAGGAAGATAGGAGTCCTTACTCTTCTGTATAAGCTCGGGATTGACTATCCAAGGTTGCCGATGAAGATCGATTGCCACTCTTTGCTTCTTGGTGTCTCAGAACTTATTATCTTGATAGTGACAAATCTACTTCTTATGATAATAGGAGGGAGAGAAAAAGAGCAGTAAAGAGAAAATAACAGTTGGAGAATGCATTCTCCAAAGAGATAGGTGATGTAGAAGCACCAAAGAAGTTTAAAATTCTAGTTCTGAAGTTTTACAGAGGGAGATCAAATCCTATGTATCATATTGCAGCGTTCAAATCTATAGTCTGCTTATTACAGATAAATGATGTGTTTAGGTGTCTTTTGCTCTTTTTGACTCTTAAAGAGCCAACCCTTTGTTGGTTCAATAATCTAGCACAAGGGGTTATCACTTCTTTCATTGGTAGGCAAGCGGATAGCAGACTCATCATGTTATCCACAATTAATTCGACTCAAGTTGCAGTGTAATCTTTATTGAATGCCAAAATTCTCTTGTGCTAAAAGCAGTTTCAGGAGGTGGCGTAATTTTCTTCTTCTTGGAGTGAGGCTTTGTGCTTTCAACTTTATCAACAACAACCTTTACGTTATAGCGAGTTTCCTTTTTCTTCTTCAAGATGGTCTCTCACAACCGAAACACACCAAGGCAAGCTCCATTAAACAGCCTGACAAGACCAAGGTGGAGTGCTCATTTCTTATAACTACCTAGGGGTAATTAGGTAATCAGGTATGTGCAGCTACAAGAATATTCAACACTGCATATATATACCCATCATGTTCTATTCTCTAGTAAGTAATAAGTAGCTGCTCTCTTGCAGTTGGTATTCTTTCCTTCTGTGTTATTGATTCTGAAAAACTAAATGACATCTAGATTTGTGATATCACCTGTGACACATGCTATATTATTTCTCGGATTATTTCCATCATCTGCTCATTCAGATCATTTATCAGCTGCACGACGAACTCCCTCATGCATTCCCTGTTAACAGAATCTTCTTCGCTATTGGGTTTTGCTCTGCTAATAAGTCTTCTAATTTGTGGCATATTTTATGCTTGCTGCATCTTTGAATATGTTGGATCTTGATTTGTATGTGGAACCACATTATCTCGGAAAGAGATGGTAAAGAGCAATGGAAACTCAAGAAAACAAAGAGAAATAGTAAGAATTTGGGAGAAAAGATCAGAGAAAATCACCAAGTCTCCAATAGATTATATAGAGAAAACTTTGAGAGATTATGGATTCTCGTAACATGAAGTAGCCTCCCCTATTTATAAATTTGGGGAGGCTCGAATGTGCTACGTTAATTACTACACGAAAGAGAATAAAGTATAAAACATTAATGGCTGAATGTGTGGCTCAATTATTTTTTTTTGTGACCTGTTCAGCTATGGTTGTTCGAGCTGGCTAGATAAATTTAATCGTTCAGGTTGGTTAGCCAAGTTATTTGATCGAGTTGTTATGTTGAACCGACTCGTCATACTGGGCTAATTTGGAAGACGGTTTATCTCTTGACTTTAACCCGGTCTAGAGGTATTTGGCTATACAGTATCAATAATAGGAGTAACCCAACAATCTTCAAGCACAACTGTTATGTTGTTTATCTGCAGATTCCCCTATTAGGAGCTTCCAACCCATCTATATGGAACATTATTTTTATGGANGACAGCTGCCCACAGAGTTCTTGCAGCAGGAATTGACATTTCAATCACTAGGGGCAGCAGGAACAACCTTTGATTTCACTTCCTGCCATTAAAATTCTGTAGGTGACTTCTAGGACAGCCAGGGGGGGTGGATTCTGAGTGTAGGAATCAATTTTAGCATAAATTTGAACTTCACGGTGACCATTGATCCTAGTAAATGAATTTTTCTGCAGCTCTGTTTGCATTTTTTGTTGGAAGATATTGAGGGACTGCTTCTTTGAAATCACAATGGTAGAACTAACATAGAAGAGGAGGAAATGTGAAGCTTAAGAGATCAAATATGGTGCAATTGCAGACTCCGTTGCAATTTCAACCCCTTCTACCCTCCAAATTTAAAGAATGTCATACTTAGAATTAATTAAGGCAACAACAGACAATCAGGCGGTGAAATTTAGTATTCTATTATTCTAATTATATCACTAAACATGTAATATCAAAATAATCACGAAAGAATCACTAAAAAAAAAAATTTAATTTAGAAAATTGTCCAAAAAAAGAGAGATTGGCTCCTCCAAAAATAACTTAAAATATATCAATCAAAATAAAACTAATGCAAGTATCATTAACTGCAAAAGGAATGAGAAGAAAAAAAATATTATTATATATTAAAAATATGAGTACTCAACTCAATGCGATTAATTTGTTATTTGATTTATCTTTGTGTCGACTCTTNTTTAGACCTGCAGGAATTCATCAAGAGATGACAAAAACAAACCACTAGACAGCTTTCTGGGTACTTTTTTTTCTTTCTTCCAAGGACCACAATAAACCCAACGACAGCTGCCCACAGAGTTCTTGCAGCAGGAATTGACATTTCAATCACTAGGGGCAGCAGGAACAACCTTTGTTTTCACTTCCTGCCTCTAAAATTCTGTAGGTGACTTCTATGACAGCCAGGGGGATGGATTCTGAGTGTCGGAATTAATTTTAGCATAATTTTGAACTTCATGGTGACCACTGATCCTAATAAATGAATTTTGCTGCAGCTCTGTTTGCATTTTTTGGTGGAAGATATCTGCTCCTTTGAAATCACGATGGTCATAGAAGAGGAGGAAATGTGAAGAGGAAATGTGAAGCTGAAGAGATCAAATATGGTGCAATCGTAGACTCCGTTACATTTCAACCCTTTTTAGGCTCTCCAAATTTAGGGAATGTCACAACCCGTCGTGCGACTTAGAATTAATTAAGGCAGGAACAGACAATCGGACGGTGAAATTTAGTATTCTATTATTCTAATTATATCACTAACCATTTAATATCAAGAGAATCATGAAAGAATCCCTTAAAAAAAAGAAGTTTAATTTATAAACTTATCCAAAAAAGAGAGATTGGCTCCTCCAAAAATAACTTCAAATACAAGCCCATCGTGCCTTCTCCAATAGAACTGGCCAAAGTCCATAAGCTCTAAATCATTTGATTCATGGCCGTCATCATCTTCGCAAAAGAAAATGTAGTCAAAGTAATCCGTGGAGTTGTATCAATGCTGCCATATTATCTCTAACTTTCTCCCCTTGATTGTCCATATTTTTGAAATAACATAAGATTATAATTAGACATAATTTAACCCTTCATTAATATTATTTATGAATTAATTTAATCAATCTAATGACCTATTTTAAATTGATCCAACCTAAAATCTTTGATACCACTTTTGTCACGACACGACCTGATTGATTTGAATTAACCAAATCCAGAAATGCATTCAGATGGTATCAAATCTTAGAGAAATATAAAAATTTCTATAAACTTCCAATATATATAAAAAGTCGCTAAGAAATTGTCACAACACGGCCCGAGGGTTAGAATTAACCAAGGAGGGATAGACAATCAGATGGTAGGAATTAAGTTTTTTTATATTTATTTATCATTTAAAAAATAAAAGTGCCAATAACCAAATTAAATTAATACAATATATTTAAATTTACCTGCAAGTGTCTTCTATAAACATTTTTCTTTCTATCGCGTATCCTTTAATCTTAATCAAACATAAAATATTAATTTAGAACGACTATAAGTTTAAACAAAACTAGTGAATACTCAAACTCCTAAAATATAGTAATACATGAGGAAAAAAAGTAGTATGCGTGACAATTAAGTTTTTACTAAATTAATATGAACATTTGATGGTTTTTAAGGAATCATGCTATATCAATAGTATATATGTGTATATGAATCATTTTATTTTGTACAAAAGTGATAGAAGCACCGTATAAAAATAATATCACTTAAAGTACTTCAATATCAATATAATTTTCTATTTACATGCATGAAAATCTTAGTGTTTCTCCACTAGTATCATAAAAGGAGTAACTTCATCATAGTCAATCATGCACATACAAGCAGTCAGTATAGACACAAACACAGACACAGACACTGAGCTATATATATATATGATGTCCCGCCGCTCTGCTAGGGTTTCGCCCCATGGCGAACCCTAGCGTTTCGATTGTCGTTGCTGCCCCGAACTCCTCTCCCTCACGCGTCCATGCGCGTCGTCGATTGCGTCGGAGAAGACGCGACTCTGCTGCGTCGTCTTCGTAGCTTTGTCGACGACTTCACTGATGCTCGCTAGCCCGCGCTCGTGTCCTCTGCGATTGTCGTTCCTTCGCGCCCAGGAACGCAAGGCTTTTCCTCCTTCGCGCTGCTTCGTGCCCTGCGACGAAACTGCGGCTTGTCTTCCAATCGACGTGCGCTGCTTCTACACCTGCATTTGTGTCGATCGACATTTCTTACTGTAGAAATGGCATCAGAGCGTTCCTACGCCGCCGCCCTCGCGAGTGATAACCCCGTCTTCACTCTTTTTTTCGAATATGTTTCTGCAACGATAATTTTGCTCTTAGCACTGAAACCAGATTTCTTAAAAAAGCTTCCCGTAAAAATGGCAAACCTGTAATCTTTCTCACTGAGGCAGAGATCTCCACCCTAGCTACGCCCTGCCGACTGTTTTCAGTTGGTAAGTTTCTTTATGGAAACCCTAAACTTGAGCTACTTTGAAAGAACTTTGAACAAATGAAGCTGAAAGGGGGTTGGAAAATCGGTAAATTGGATGGTCGCCACATTCTTATTCAATTATCAAATGATGAAGACTACACTCATTTGTTTGCGAGAAGACTTCTTCGAATAGAAAACCAGGTGATGAAGGATTTAAAATGGACGGTGGATTTTGACCCTTGTATTGAACCTCCTACCATTCCTGTTTGGCCGCGCTTTCCAGGTTTGAAGATCCACCTTTTTGATCAAGAGCTTCTCTTCGCTTTAGCAATGGTGTACGGTAAACCCCTCAAAACTGACACACCTACAGTGAATCTAACTCGACCTTCAGAAGCCAGAATTTTGATAGAAATGGATATTACTTTACCTTTTCCGGGAGAAATATGGATTGAAACATAACATCAGGGATTTTGGCAGCAAGCAGAACTTGAACAGATACCACTTTATTGTACAAACTGTCGTATGTTTGGACATTCTCCTTCTCAATGTTATCAGTTGCATCCAAATTTAAAACCTTCAAGTAAAAACGCTTCTGGATCTGTCCCACCTCATACATGTCCCTCCTCTGCTCCGGAGTGGATTCCACAGACTATTGAAACACCGGTTGACACGATGTCACCTCCCCCGCCCACGACCGGAGACAATACTATCTCTGTTCTTCCGACTGATATATTGGCAGATGGTTTTCCCCAGGATGCATCAGGTGTTGAAGAGACATGTTTACCATCTCTTCAGAATCAGAATGTTGTTACTACTAGTCAGGAGCTAGGGGCTCATTCTCTCCTACATGCCCAATAATCTGTTGACCACACCGATCAGATGAGTCAGTCTTCGGATGAGGAATGACAGGTTTACTTATCTAGAAAGAAAAAGAAGAATGAAGACACACTCCAGCTTGGGAACTTAATGGATGATACTCTAGTAACTTCGGGTAATGGAATGACACTCAGCAATTTGTTAGCTGTCTCCGCTCCTAGAACCAGAGGCAAAGGCAAGACAAAGCTGGCGCGTGCCAAACAGCTTATTTCATGCAAGTTTTGTTTTTTTTTTGTGTTTTATCTATGTTTCATCCTTTTACGATGCTAGTGTTTGATGTATCATATGGGTAGGACACCTTTTTTGGGTCCTCTCATACAACATCTATGTATCTTTTCAATTTCAATAAAATTAGCCCTTAGGCGTTTATAAAAATATATATATATATGTGTGCGTGTAGCAGTAATCAATGCATAATAGTAAGTAGCTATAAATAGATAACATTCATAACAATGTGACAAATAAAAAAAATATATCAATCAAAATAAAACTAATGCAATTATCATTAACTGAAAAATGAATGAAGAAAAAAATATTACTATATATTAAAAGTATGAGTTCTCAACTCGATGCGATTAATTTGTTATTTGATTTCTTTGAAAACCTAGCATAAACATGGCATTCATATTACTAAAATTTAATTTATTTATTTTCTTATTACATATATATACAAATTTAATAATTTATATTATTTTAATTCGTTATTTACTTTACATTATTTTTAAGAATAAAATTTTTATTATTTTACTTTATGTGATTCTGCTTAAATTTTCTANAAAGAATAAAAAAATTCAACCTTTCCTAGTCGCTTGCTCTCCACATAGTATCATAGTGCGATTAAGATCCTATAACCATTGTTCTTATCTTTTATTCTTCTTTATTTCATGCACAATTTCTTTGATGTTCCTTCCAAGAAGTCAATCAGCATGAATAGTAAAAATAAGATAAAACAAAAGCTCCATGGACCAGGCCCATGGACTTGGAATTAATAATAAAAGAACAAACTAATAAAAATTTTAGTTTCAACCACTAATAAATAAAATGATCATCCTAATGAATTGAAAAGCTACTCACAAAAGTAGCTTAAATTAACATAAAACAATACAATAATGATATTACTTTTTTTCTATGTTAGTATTGTCCTCTATACATATTGTCACTTCTTTCACAAATTTTTTAATCTCAATCTTAAACCAAAATATTAGTAGTTTAAAATATGATGCGCTATCAACCTGCCAGTAAATACTTATAGTTTTAAGTTGCAATTTTCAATCAGGAAAGATGGAAATCAGACAGTTAAATTAGGAGTTTTCTATAATTAGGAGTTTCTTTATTTAAATTATTTCCAATATCTTTATGATGATTTATTTTCCTTTTAGCTGAATATTTAAATTAGGAATATGTATTATTAAGTTACCAAAAATAGATTATACAGAATATTTTCTACCTAAAATAGATTGTAAGATTATTATTTAATGGAATGAAAACAATGGGAAAAGGCATCGAGCATATTCATTATTCAGCCTATTTTTCTCAACTTTGACATGATATCAGAGTCCAATTTTTGTCCTAACCACCGATAATTTTTGAAATACCGTCAAGGCTCTCTTTCCGTCGGACTTCTTGTAGAACGGGAAGGGAGGAAATATTTCTTTGCCTTGATTCTCACTCGTCTGTTCTTTGTCTCATTATTTCTTCAAATCTCCTTCGCTAGCCATCGCTACTTCTGTGGCAACTTCGACCGCTTCTTCCACTTCGGTTTCATCCGCTTTGACTTCTGCTTCTTTGTCGCACTCAAGGATTGAAGGCTACGACACTCCTTCATAGACCGACGACTTTGGCAAACCCTAGATTTTCGGATTCGGCAATCTCGATGTCGGCACTCACGGCATCGACATCTCGGCTTCAACAGTTTTGGCATGAAGACCAGGAAACAAATCGTCCTCGTCTTCGCAAGAAGAATCAATAGCATTTGGATTGTTTGGCAGGGCGTGGATCCTAATTGTGGGCTATGATCAGTAGCATTTGGATTAGGATGCGGATCCTACTTGTAGGCTATAACCGATAGCATCTAGATCATGTAACTGGATCCTATTTGTGGACTATGATCGGTAGCATTTGGATCGGGATGCTGATCCTACTTGTAAGCTATGATCGATAGCATTTGGATTGTGTAACTGGATCCTATTTGTGGGCTATGATAGGTAACATTTGGATCAGGATGTGGATCCTACTTGTAGGCTATGATAGATAGCATCTGGATCGTTGAACTGGATCTTAATTGTGGGCTATGATCGGTAGCATTAGGATCGTGTAACTGGAAGCGAATCCTTCTTATGGCTATGATTCAAATTTCTGGGCGATAATGATAAAGGATTTCTTGCTTTTCTTTGCTCAAATCATGTTATGGTTCAGAAGTTGTCTCTAAGGCTTCAACATTTTTGGCTTCGACACTCACGGTTTGAGGATTTTTGCTCCCGACAGTGTTATTAGTTTCTTGTTGGCAAATTGATGTTTCCTGATCAGTCGACATCAATTTGAGGAGGGATGTCAATCAGGAAAAACAAAAATCAGGCAGCTAAATTAGGAGTTTTCTATAATTAGGAGCTTCCTTAATTTTTTTTCAGTATCTTTATTGAGATTTATATTCTATTTAGCTGAATATTTAGATTAGGAATATGTATTATTAAGTTACTTAAAATATATTATACATAATAATAGATTATAAGATTATTATTTAATGGAATGAAAGCAAAGGGAAAAGGCATCGAACCTAGTCAGTATTCAGTCTATTTTTCTCAAAACTTCGACAACAATAATGTAACTGAAAATAAAATATGTATGCTAATTAAAAGCAATGAATCAAAATAAAAAATAAAACATTTTATTATTCAATTATGATCATTCGGAGAAGTTCAGAGCATTTTATCATATAATATAATATCTTATTTTATCTATATATTATTTACATTCATCGCACATGGCAAGCATACTACTAACATATATCAATATCAATATCTATTTCACTTTACGTCCAAAGATACCTTGGCATCTCCAACTATAGTAACATAAAGAGATGATATTCATCAATCTAACAAACACAAGCAAGCATACATTTTATCTGTCCTTTCATAACAGTAAATGTACTTGCATAGTAATAAATTTCTACAATAAATAATTTAAACAATGCTAAGTGTATACATCCATTCATTTAATATGATAAAACATTTAGTAAAATTAGGTAAATCATAAATTTGCAGCGATAATCAATCTAACAAGTTCATTAATATTAATTTTGTTAACTTTTGAAGAAGGAATAATATTATAGCTTAGAAACATAAATACTCACTATAGTTGAAAGATTTGCATTCAACATTTCATTCTTTGGTCAATTGTATTTTAAAAATTTTAAATTTTACAAATCGACACCATGTTAAATTATTTCTTCTAAATCATGTACATTTATCTCCTCTCATGATTTATTGATCTTTTTTACTTTGTGATATTGAAAATTTTCATTTCTATCTTTATACAAATTCTTATGTGAATTATCTAATATAACTGTTTTATTTAATTAGTATTTTTCATAGTAATATTCTCAAAAATTTATTTTACTCCAAAAATTATAGTATCCAATGTCCAATTAATTTCTGCTTTTATTTAAATCCTTACAGATTTTAATTCAATATTCTAAATATATATTCAATTCTCACTCAAATTTATTCATAACATAATTCTATCTTTAAGTAATAAATTAATCATCATAATTAGATTATTATCATTTTTAATTCCATTACAATTATCTAAAATCATTGATTTTAAAAAAATATAAATCCACAAAATCTAATCATTGTGATTACTATAAACAAATGATAATAAATTTAACAGAAAAATCTCATTATTAGTATTTTTCACATAACTTATATCCTACCATAAACCTCCTAAGAAATAATGACTGACCAGGAAAATAAAGTTCAAAGCTAGGACACGGTTTAATAATTTCAAAGTAATGAAATTTACATCATAACCAGAATGTATCTAGTTCAGCAAGTACCTAGAAGTAATTTACACAAGAAACTGAAGACCTTCCTTCACGTTAGGCCACATGCTAAGTATGTCCAAATCAATGTAGATGCTTTACCTCTGAATAATTATGAGTTCATTTGCTTTTCGTACAGTTGAGCATTCCCTGACTTAATTAATTTATTTGGTGTCTGCTCCAGATCTGGCAAAGGGAAGCAACAAGCTTACGGCAGCAATTGCATAACTTGCAAGAAAAGCAACGGTAACATCTCTTCACCCTTTAGAACATCAAGAATAAAATACAAAATGTCATAGAAATAGAACATAAAACTTACTAGCATGCATTTTAAAATTCGTTACTCTTATTAAAGATGTAACTAGCAAACTATAGTTTATTTAATGGAATAAAAGACTGTAGTCCCCCAACTACTTATATGTGGTCAATTCAGTCTCAAGGTGTCACTAATACTAGAGTTAACCTAAATCACACATGAGAAAATAAATAATACTACTAAAGCAAATAAATAGTTACAACAAACACAATTGAAAGGGGAAATAAAACACACGCGACATGCAAACGGCAGCTCCAGGGTGATGATAGTGATGGTTAAGAGGTTGGATGCGGTCGCGGCGAGGTTGGGAAGGGTGTTTCCGGGCTATGATAGAGGAGTGGCAGCAATTATGGGTGGCTGGAACGGCCGAACAGCAAGGGACAGCAGTCCAAACCGCAGCAATTTGCTGTTTTGGGCAGCTGGAAGGCGGGAAGAAGCAAGGGGGAGGCTGACCGGGTTGCTGGAACAGCAAAAAACAGGCCGGAATGGCTGTTTCCGAGCGGCTGCAGTGAGCAGGATTGGCAGCGGCGGCAACGGTGAAGGCATGGGACTGCAGGACTGCCAAAAAAGGACCGTCCAGAGGCTGCGATAATGAAAAGAATGGCAGGACAGCAAGGAGCTGCAAGGAGATAGCAACTGGACTCTTGTCGGGGCGGCCTGCAGCGATGGGGAAAGTGAGGCAGCGAAGCGGGAGAGATGCAGATAAGTTAGGGAAAGATAAACACCACCTGAAGACCAAGATACAGCCGAAGCACCGCCTGGAAATCAAGATACAGTTTTCGAAGGGAAGAAAAGATGCAGATGGTTGTCTCGGTACAAAGCACACAAAAAACTATAAATCCAAACCGTAATACACGTATACAGTGGACTAAAATGGAACAAAGGATAATAAGAAAGAAAAGAATAAGAAAAGAAACCGTGATTGTTTCGGCAGCCCGACTCCGTCTCCTGTGGTACTATTNAATTTAGCGAAAGATAAACACCACCTGAAGACCAAGATACAGCCGAAGCACCGCCTGGAAATCAAGATACAGCTCTGGAAGGGAAGAAAAGATGCAGGTGGCTGTCTCGGTACAAAGCACACAAAAACTACTAATCCAAACCATAATACACGTATACAGTGGACTAAAATGGAACGAAGGATAATAAGAAAGAATGAATGAGAAAAGAAACCGTGATTGTTTCGGCAGCCCGACTCCGTCTCCTGTGGTACTATACCAGCTAAAATACCACGAGAGATATCTGCGGGAAAAAAGCTCCCGCATCAATGACATTTCTCCAATTCAATCCATCAACTATAAGAAATGGTCCTCCGGTTGAAATGGATTAAAACTAGGATACAAAACTAATCTCACTTTAATCACTCAACTACATAAAAGTGATCCATTCTAATCCCTAAAAATCTATTTTGGATCAGATTTTTATAATCAAAGAACTAAATTGGAGAAATGTGATACTTTAAGTATGGTCACATATGAATAATCAAGATGACTATTTTGAGCTTTTCCCATATTTAATGTATTGGTTCTGTTTTGTGCCAAAAAGATGAAAGTGCTAGAATATAATAAGCCAACAGCTTAGAGAATACTATATTTAGTTAATGACTCATAAAATAAACAATGAGACGTTGTTCTGGCAAAACTACCACACATTAGAATGCAACAACATGGAATATCAAAATTATACTTGAGATTATGTCTCAGCAAAATCAAACTTCAAAAGTGTTCATAATTCAGCTATTTAACCAACAATTATAAAAAAACTTAAAAGGAAATAAAAAATTCTGTTGACTTTGATAATGAGTGGTGAAGATAAGCAAGGAACAACAAAATTTATAAGTCAATAATTACAGCTGCAAACTAAATTTATAACTAAGATTAATCTTTTTAGCTATGTTTTCTATAATAACTACAAAAATGTAAACTTTAACAAATATAATTATTGATGGATAATTAATTTACCAGTTCTATCTTCAAAAGCTTTTAATAGGCAAAAAAATACTGCAGAAACTCATTAATTTCTATAATAAAATGAATAGAGAAGCCTTAATGACTAGTAGTTTAACAACAGAAGTGCTCAACAACATGTATAAAATATTTATTTTCAGGTAACTGAAAGCTTGCCCCTCCATAAAAAGAAAACAAAAAGAACTCTTCATAAAAGAACAAGCTTTCGACAAAATATACAATTTTCAATTGCACAGTTCGACTGATTAGAATCCTGCTAAATTTTCATTAATGACTGAATTACAACTTCAATATTCAACTTGCTTTTATCTTATTTGTTGCGTCAACAAGATAAGTGCTTTTATAAGTGCCTCTAACCGAAGAATAAGACACCTGTGAAATATATTTACTTCTTTTATTATGTTTGTTGAATCTACAAAATCGCTATTTTGTGCCTCTAGTCGAAGAATAAAACACATGTGCAATTTATTTACTTAATTTTTTCCTTTTCTATCTATCCAACTATTTGGATTTATGACAGGTCTACTACGGAAGCTATACATTTATTGAGAGGTTTGATGGAAAAGTTCAAAGATAATAAGGAGGATCTACATTTTATTTTTATTGATTTAGAAAAAGCTTACGATAAGGTTCCAAGAGATATTCTTTGGAGAGTTCTTTGATTTAGAAAAAGCTTACGATAAGGTTCCAAGAGATATCCTTTGGAGAGTTCTCGAGAAGATTTATTGATGTAGAAAAAACTTATGATAAGGTTCCAAGAGATATCCTTTGGAGAGTTCTTGAGGAGAAAGTTTAGAAAAAGCTTACGATAAGGTTCCAAGAGATATCCTTTGGAGAGTTCTTGAGAAGAGAGATTAGAAAAAGCTTACGATAAGGTTCCAAGAGATATCCTTTGGAGAGTTCTCGAGAAGAAAAACATATGACTTATATTCAAGTCATTAAAGATATGTATACTAGAGCTGTTACGAGAAGAAATGTGTTTTATGACTTATATTCAAGTCATTAAAGATATGTATACTAGAGCTGTTACTTGTGTTCAAACTGACTTATATTCAAGTCATTAAAGATATGTATAGTAGAGTCTACATTTGATTTTTATTGATTTAGACAAGCTTACGATAAGGTTCCAAGAGATATCCTTTGGAGTTCTTGAGAAGAAAGGTGTTGATATGACTTATATTCAAGTCATTAAAGATATGTATACTAGATTTTTATTGTTTTATTAATTTAGAAAAAGCTTACGATAAGGTTCCAAGAGATATCCTTTGGAGAGTTCTCGAAAAGGTGTTGATATGACTTATATTCAAGTCATTAAAGATATGTATACTAGAGTTGTTACTTGTTTTCGAACTGAAGGAGGAATGACCAATTATTTTTCTATTTATGTCGGATTTCATCAGGGATCGGTTATGGATGGTTTTACTAGACATTTACAGGAGCATGTACCTTGGTGTATGGTTTTAAATCCTTCTCGTAGGTAAGGCGAGAGGAAAAACCCAAGAAAAACTTGAATTATGAAGGTCTACATTGGAGCCTAAAGGCCTTCATTTAGTAATAACGAATGTAATTTTAGTAGTAGTAGCTCTAGTGACAGAAGTGTAACTTTGAGTGATCAAATTATTAAAATGTGTGAACGATTTAAATATCTCGGGTATGTTGTTCAAAGCGATGGTGATATAGCTGGGGATGTTAATAGCAAAATTCAAGTTGGTTGGTTGAAGTGGAGGAATGCTTCAGGCCTTTTGTGTGACAGAAAAGTACTGCTTAAACTGAAAGAAAAATTTTATAAGATAGTGGTGAGACCTGCAATGCTCTATGGCGCTGAACGTTGGCCTTTAAGAGAGAAGCATACTACTAAGTTAAATGTTGCCGAGATGAGAATGATTAGGTTGATGAGTGGTTTTACACAGAGTCAAAATGCGAAATGAATATATTCTTGATAGGGTTGGTGTAGCTCTAGTGACGGACAAAATTAGAGAAAGTTATCTTAGATGGTTTGGTCACATTAAATGTCGACCATCTGATGATCTGATTAGGAGAGTAGATATTTTAAATCCGACTTATCTTAAGAAAGGCAGAGGTAGACCTAGGAAGACTTGGGCACATTGTATAAAAAATGATTTTAATTTATTAGAACTAAATGAAAATATGACACACTAAATAGAACGCAATGGAGAAAAAGGATTCATGTAGTCGAGCCCGCGTAGTAGGATTAAGACTTTGTTGTTGTAGTTGAATTTATCCAACTAATTGTAATCATTTATTGAATCCTGAAAAGTTTGTTTAAAATTTTCCTTCTATTTTATACTTAATATCATAAATCATTTGTTTTAATTTAATACATAGGACCACAATTAACTTTCCTTTATGAAATCATTTTGTAACATAATATTATAACTTATAAACAAATTTCTAATTTTTACCTTTCAAATTTTTTTATAATGCAGTATTATAATTTCCTTTCAAAATTTAAATTATTTTTTTCTTGCAATCTATAATTTAACTCATCTTAAATAATATTGTTATTTTAAATTTATGTTCATCTCGATTTCGAGTACACTACATCCACACAACTGCTCTATGCACTAAACCTTACTGCTCATTTTAATCGTTTGCCTCTATTTGACCTACCTGCAAAATGTGTTTGCGCACAAGCTCCCACCTTTTACTAACTCATCTTAGTCAAGATTCACTCACACGATCACTCGCTCAGTCCGACGANACACTACATCCACACAACTGCTCTATGCACTAAACCTTACTGCTCATTTTAATCGTTCGCCTCTATTTGACCTACCTGCAAAATGTGTTTGCGCACAAGCTCCCACCTTTTACCATCTCATCTTAGTCAAGATTCACTCACACGATCACTCGCTCGGTCCGGCGTGCCACTCCAACAACTTCTTGTTCCCCCCTATGTTCTACTTCATCTCTTTCTCTCTGTTATGATCTCGTCATGCCCGCGCCCGTCACCATGCACAGACATATTCTCACTACTCATGCATGTAGTTCCCCTTCACCTTCTTTGCCTCACCTTCTTCTCTTATACCATTTGATTTTGTGCTCTCATTTCTCACCAGATAAATTCAACCTTCTCTATTTGTTCTCGCACAAGCTCCCACCTTTCACCAACTCATCTTAGTCAAGATTCACTCACATGATCACTCGCTCGGTCCGACGAGCCACTCCAACAACTTCTTGTTTGCCCCCTATGTTCTACTTAATCTCTCTCTGTTATGATCTTGTCATGCCCACGCCCATCACCATGTACAAACATATTCTCACTACTCATGCATGTAGTTCCCCTTCACCTTCTTTGCCTCACCTTCTTCTCTTACACCATTTGGTNACGCTACATCCACACAACTGCTCTATGCACTAAACCTTACTGCTCATTTTAATCGTTCGCCTCTATTTGACCAACCTGCAAAATGTGTTCGCGCACAAGCTCCCACCTTTCACCAACTCATCTTAGTCAAGATTCACTCACACGATCACTCGCTCGGTCCGACGAGCCACTCCAAAAACTTCTTGTTCCCCCCTATGGTCTACTTCATCTTTTTCTCTCTGTTATGATCACATCATGCCCGCGCCTGTCACCATGCACAGACATATTCTCACTACTTATGCGTGTAGTTCCCCTTCACCTTCTTTGCCTCACCTTCTTCTCTTACACCATTTGATTTTGTGCTCTCATTTCTCACCAAATAAATTCAACCTTCTTTATTTGTTCTCGCACAAGCTCCCACCTTTCACCAACTCATCTTAGTCAACATTCACTCACACGATCACTCGCTCGGTCTGACGAGCCACTCCAACAACTTCTTATTCGCCCCCTATGTTCTACTTCATCTCTTTCTCTCTGTTATGATTTGTCATGCCCGCGCCCGTCACCATGTACAGACATATTCTCACTACTCATGCATTTAGTTCCCCTTCACCTTCTTTGCCTCACCTTCTTCTCTTACACCATTTTCATTTCTCACCCGATAAATTCAACCTTCTTTATTTGTTTCGCCTCTCCTTTATTATAATAAAATTGCTTGTTGTCTCCCTCATCTTATTGTTTCTTTTTCACATCCCTTTCTTCCCCGACGTCTTCATCATCCTTTTTGAATCAAACTATCATTTTTTTTTATTCTTATACGTCGTTATAATCTTCATCTTATAAAAATTTCATTCTCAAAACTTATACTTCCTAAAACATTTATAGCGTGAATTTTTGTCAACCCAAAATCACCATGAAATAGTTTAAATTTTGTTACTCATGTTATAGGAAATACTTAACATTAAAATTAGTAGCAATTGTAAATCTAAATTAGTAAAAAAAACACCTAATCACATAATTAGATCGTCATCTTTCCTCTAATACAAAACATCATAACTAAAATAACACCTGATATATGAACCAAGATAACATAATTAGAACAATACCCAATATTTAAAATAGGATAGCAAAACTAGAACAACACTCAACACATGATAACTAAAAGAACACCCAAATGACGTGAAATAACATAAAACTCATTAAATTTTATCAGCATCTGCATCAACAGTAATAGATTGTTTGGGCCGTTGATGGGTTAAGGCATAAATCCATTGTCGAATGTTTTATCGTGCTTGCTCCTTATGAGTTACTACGCCAAAGTTTAATCTTTTGTGGACCATTTCTGATAGTAGATCAATCTTGAAAACTCCTCTGAGTATGATGCCTTCCTGAGTTAGCAATTTGTGTGGATCTCTGAGCAGAATTGGGACAGTTTCTCATATGATGTCCAAGCAATCAACATAAATAACAAACCATGAAGCCAAATAAGCACTCACCAGTGTAGCTTCTTACACTTAGCATAATCCTTTGTAGTGCTACTGCCAATCTATCAAATCCACTGGCATGTAATTTTGTTTACTTCCTATCAAATCCTCCACAATGAAGGTTTGGTGCCACCTCTTCCGAGTCTTTCTCTTGTGCCTCTCTCTATATTTTTGAATGAATTGAAAATTAATCACCACTGACCAAACCCTTATCAAGAACACTAAATAATCCTCAATCGAAAGTGACAATAATAGTTGTCTAATTGAATCATTCAAACCAAACAAGAAATTCTATCATTTCTCCTATGTAGATGATACAAGCTATAGTGCATATTTAGATAATGTTGTAAATTCTATCTCATATTACATGACTAATATCTTCTCTTGCACCAATCCAATAAATTTATCCTGCACCTGCCTCCGTCAATAATGGGGCATGTCAATCTCTAATATCTCCACAAAATCTCAATTAACCAACCCATTTGGTATATTTCTCAATCTGTCTTGACATTGCTCTGGTTACCGTCTTTTAGCTTCTCTATCCAATACAAATCCAACTACCTATCACCCGAATAAATATATTATTTCCTTCACGAATTAAAAATATGATTCCAAATATTTTCTATTCTCAATAGTCAGTTTCATCTTACATTGATCCTTTAATACCCTTGAATAGTGTTGGTTGCAAATTCTAAAACATCTTCAAAAATTCTCAACTATTTATCATTAGTAAATACTTATATTTGTACAAGTTTTATTTTGATTTATATGTTATTTTTTTAAACGGTCGCATTGTTATAAATGTTTCTAGTTGTTTGATATCGCATTTATGCATGCAATAAAAAATATATTAAAATAAATGCGATGTGCACATTAATTATATATTTATATTGCTTCTATATGCATAACTGACTATGATTATATTTTTCTATTAACTGTTTCGATATGCATGACAAACTATGATGAAGTCGTCTATTTATGGCACTAGCGAGGGGAAAGCTAAGGGACCCGTGCACCTAAATGGAAAAAACAATGATATTAAAGTGCCTTAATCGAAATAATTTTTACATTGTGCTTTTCTGACAGTTGTACATATAAAAAATAATATAAATATATTATTGATATAATAAAAGACATTGATAACACTTAAGTGATCATATGTTTTATTCTGATTTACTAAAACTTAACTAGCATGTGCATTGTATCTTTTTTATTTATATTATTGTACTATAAGAGGATGAGCATTCACTAGCTTTGTTTAGCTTAATGTTGTTATAAACTAATATTATAGGTTTACTTAAGTGAATAAAATATGATTGAAATAAATAAAAATATTTATAGAAGACTCGGACAACAAGTTACAAGATAAATTTAATTATATTGTCATAATTTATTTTTTTATTGTCTCTTTCGTTTGTCAAATATTATTTATAGAAAATACATATATAAAGCTTAGTTCTCACCAGGTCGTGACAAAAGTAGTATTAAAGCCAGTATTTAGGATTAATTAATGAAATCTTGACGAAAGAACCAATAGGATAATTAAAAAAATTTAATAATAAAAAAATTAAAAATTTAAGCTAACTCAAATTAATAATTATACCATTTAGGCATAGAAATGCGAATGTCCTGACCCAGATGATGGCATTTATGACTCAACTGATTTTAAAATCGAGATCACAGCCTATCAGAAGTGATACAGTTGCTATAGATAAGTACTTGAAGATATTCAAAGATTTGAGTCTACCATTGTTTAAGGGCAAATAAGATTTGATTGAAACAGAAAATTGATTGATGCAAATTGAGAAGATAATAGATATTATGGTGTGCTCAGCTAAAATAATTGTCATTCACTACGTCTATGCTGGATGGAAAAGCTGAAAAGTGGTGGCATGGGTAGTGTCAAGATAAGCTACGGGACAAACCCAATATAATGGTCAGTTGGGAGGAGTTGGTAGAGCAATTCGTGAAGGGTTTGTACCATATCCACTCGAAGACAGATGAAAAAGGTTCAACAACTTGGTGTAGAGAGAGTAGACAAACATGCAGTACAAAGTAGAATTCATTGTATGCGCCACATTTGATCGCTGCTGTAGAAGAAATTGAGATACGTCCCATAGGCAACTTAACGATCTTTGCAAGGATTGATAAGTTTCTAAGCACTCACGGAACATGTTTTCTAAATGTAATAGCGTCAGTTCTCTAAATTTAACTGTCTCAGTTCCCCAAGTATAATTGCATCAGTTCCCCGAGTGTAACTCCGTCAGTTTCTCGAGTATAAAAACAATCAGAGGAAGTACTATTATCGATATTTAATATGTGAAATATCAAACTTTTAGATGTAATGAATTTAAAAAAAAACACTTTATTATATAGTGTATTTCAAAGATAAGAAGGGTTATACAAAACAACTATGACAATATTTCTTGTACAAGTAGGAATAACTTTAAGGGAAGAATTACTTTAACTTGTCACCACTCCAAGTTCGAGGGATGTCGTTCCCCGCAAATCTCTTCAGTCTGTATGCTTTGGTTACAATTTTTTAGTGGACGATGCATCCAGTTTCCCGATAGTTTGCCTCCTAGCATCGAGGTCGGACTTCTTCAGCACCAGGTAGCCTAGTGCAAATCGACTCAGTCTAAGCGAGAAACGAACCTAGGGTTCTTCCTTGCGCAAGTTTCTCTCTTATTTGGAGCGGGGCCCACTCGAATTTACTCTAGGACTACACGTATGTTATTTATTATGTTTTAAGTCAATATTGCTTAGCTTCAAATTTTCTATCATCGGTGTATTTTTCTCTTGTTGGAGTTATATACAATGATAGGTGGTGCTCCGACCGTATCCTGCTCCAACGTGGTGATTATCTACTCGTATTCTTCCCTCTCTCGCCTCTCCTCTTGTTGTCGCAACCTCCAACAGTCTGTTGCTTGTTGTAGCCCCTGCAAATCCACTTACCATTTGTTGTGGCACCCTTTAGCATCCTAACTTGTTGTTGTCGCCCCTAACAACCCATTTATTGCTTGATAATGCCCCTACCAATCCTCGCCTTCTTGCTATCCAACCGCAAGACAAATCTTTCCCTCGTGCCACTAGACCTCTACCACCTACAGCTTTCAATTTCCACTATCTCGACACATTGCCTACCACCTTTGAACCTCCCCCTAAGGGGTTTTGTGTTTAGGTTGTTGTTTTCTTAGTGTCTTTGTTTCTAACACCCCTTTTAATTCCAACAGTAACATTATCATTCTGTTGTGATTTGGATCAGCTTCGGTATCATTTGGCATCAAAACTAGGCTCACCATAGTCATATCCTAGAGTTTTCAAGCATCCGTCACAACTCATACCTATCTCCACACTCCCAAAAAAAAAAAAATCGTTCTCATTCCCATACCCTCTCTGACTCTCACATATCCAAATACTAACCATGCCACCATGGAGACACCTGTCGAAACTTACCCGGGAAGAGAAACAACAAGAAAAGTGTTGACTTTAGCATAGGTTTGTCAAGATTGATGATAGGACCCAGAGGAAATTACCCTCGAGCATTATATAGAATAGGGTTGTAAACTAGTCGAGTTGAGTCGAGTTCGACCCACCCTTAACTTGAAATTGAGCTTGACTAATTTTTATTGAGTTTGAGGTCAAGCTGAAGTCTAAGAGTTCGTGCTTGACTCACAAGCCGATTTTTTTATTATAAAAAAGAGAATAATATTAATTTAAGATAGTGTTACAATAAAATGACAAATATAATTAGCAATTAGTATAGAAATAATAAGAAATCACTCAATATAAAATATATAAAATATTTTTTAAATATATTTGAAATCTTCAAATTTAATATATTTTGATTATAATTTATATTAATATTTTTTAAACGAGCCGGCTCACAAGCTAACAAGTTGAATTGGGGCTAGCTTGAGCTGTGCTTGTTAGCTTATTGAGCTCAATTCACGAGTCACTTATCAAGCCAGCTCACACATCAAGCGAATAACATGCCCTAATAGTTAAAATGCCCATACCCTCTCTGACTCTCACATCACACGTCAAGCGAATAATATAGAGTCGAAGAGGAGAAAGCAATGAGAATGAGAATATTTATTAAAATCTTTTATTATCGGGCATTACACACATAAAATTATCAAAGGAGAGCATAATCATTAAGGGCATAACATGCCCTAATAGTTAAAGGTCATTAGGCCCTGTTTACCTATAAATGATGAATTTTTTAAAACCACTCAAGTCAATAATGTGGTCCAATTAGGCTTAAAACTCTGTTGATTATATGTTCTGACGTCAAATTCTTGAACTTTCCAAGCCAAAATATATATGTGTTAGATGCAGCACAACCGTTGTCAATTCACGAGCCACTTATCAAGCGGCATGACTCACACCGCTAATATAGGGTCGAAGAGGAGAAAGTGATGAGAATGAGAATATTTATTAAAATCTTTTATTATAGGGCATTACACACATAAAAGTATCACAGGAGGGCATAATCATTAAATAATCATTAAGGGCATAACATGCCTTAATAGTTAAAGGTCATTAGGCTCTGCCTACCTATACATGATGAATTTTTTAAAACCACAAGTCAATAATGTGGTCTAATTAGGCTAAAACTCTGTTGATTATATGTTCTGACGTCAAATTCTTGAACTTTCCAACCCAAAATATATCTGGGTTAGAAGCAGCACAACCGTTATCACACAGCTTAACATTATAACCAACAGAAAAACATACTTTGTAGGAAGATATGACGCACTGCAAAAAGCAATACTAAAAAGCTCACCGTATGGATCAAATCAATTGCAGTTAATCAAAAAGAATGTCAAATAAACAGCTTATGCTATGAGATGTGGTGACATCCTTGTCAATCATAACAGGCAGCTGATGGGAGAAGATATTAACGGGCTAGGTATCAAAGAACTACAAAACTTAGAGAACCAGCTAGAAACAAGTCTCCATGTGATCCAGCAAAAGAAGGTCTTTAGATCCAACATGTCAAATTATGCCCAGTTTATCCCTGATTTCAATTATTTTTATAATGTTTTGATCTCTTTTGTAGGAACAAATTTTAATCAATGAAGTTCAAGAACTAAATCAGAAGGTAGTTCGCACAAATCTGATTTTACATTACTCAACTACCCAGACTAAATACTTTTTCATTTTTTCTTTCTACTTTTTTTTTTATTTTTTTTTATTTTTTGCAGATTGCCCTCATGCATCGAGAAAAAATGGAACTCTGTAAAATGCTAAACCTTTGTCGCCAAGAAAATATGGAATTAAATAAAAAGGTATTCATTAAAGATCAAACCAACCGCTAAATAGCAATAAATTTCAAAGCCGGTAAAATGTAAACGACGTTGATAGCATTGAAGCTCATATTTTATTTGTTGCCTGACATAAGAATTGTTTGTCAGGTTAATGCAACTAAAGGATGCAGAGGAGGATCTACTTCTGCCAATTCTGGTAGCCCAATATCAATTTGTCTTGAGTTAAGCCCTCCACAACAGAAAATTAATGAACTGCACGAGGACTGCCCGAAATTAGGGTGAATATCTTTTTCCTTCTTTTAAAAGTACTGCATATTGACGTCATACAAGATTTAATTGAGAAAAACAATTTGAATTTGCAGCAGACTCCAATTGTATTAAGATGCCCCAAGAAGAGTAGATGATTCTCCATGGTCGAGATTATAAACAACTGGTATATTACATTCATTAGTGAATGTAAAATCAACACTCAGTTCAACTAAAATAAAAATAAGCGATTATCATAAAAGAACGAATTCATATGTAATGCAATATCGCACTTACTAAAGACAATTTCTTTTGACATTTGAGTATGACGTTATGACACTTAATGGTAAATGAACGCAAGTTAATTCTCAGAAAAAAAAACTTCCAAAATGGCAGTTCAATAACTATTCATTTCCACCAATTAAATATGAGCCGCATTAACAAGTATGCTAGTTTGTNTCCAAAATGGCAGTTCAATAACTATTCATTTCCACCAATTAAATATGAGCCGCATTAACAAGTATGCTAGTTAGCAGACAGTATGGCATACATTCAAAGCGAGGACTTTTAACTCCATCTAAATAAATTGGACCTAAAAAAGATGAATACAGAACTGTAAGATGTTAGCTTTTTTACTTCATATACGTTAACTAAACTTCACCAAAACAAATTAAGAACTACAAGATGACGACACCAACTCGTTTCAAATGTACAAACTTTTATTACTGGATATTTGATTGGAGGGATTTTAAACATATAACATTTCAATTGGGTGTTTTGAGTGTTTGATCAAGGTGAGAATTATTTTGAAGTATATAACATTTCAATCGAGTGTTTTGAGTGTATGACTCAAGGTGAGAAATACTTTGAAGCAGCCTCCTGAAACCTCAGGCCTGTCTAAGATAGGGCTGTAAACGAGCCGAGCTTCGTGTTCGGCTAATTCGAAATAGCTCGTGTTCGAAATCGGCTCGTGTTCGAAATTAGCTCATGAACAGTGTGTACGTGTTCGGCTCGATTTAAATATTTGTGTTCGTGTTCGGCTCGTGCTCGGCTCGTAAAAATTAAATTGAAAAAAATAAATGTAAAGTGTGGGATTCGAACCTGGATCAAATATATACAAAAAAAAAACACTAACCACATTACCACACGAGATGTTATGATTTAAATTTAGATATAAATATATATAAACTATTATTCTATAAATAATATNATAGGGCTGTAAACAAGCCGAGCTTTGGCTCGTGTTCGGCTCGTTCGAAATAGCTCGTGTTTGAAATCGGCTTGTGTTTGAAATTGGCTCTTGAACAGCGTGTTCGTGTTCAGCTCGATTTAAATATTCGTGTTCGTGTTCGGCTCGAAATTGGCTCATAAAAATTAAATTGAAAAAAATAAATGTAAAGTGTGAGATTCGAACCTGGATCAAATATATATAAAAGAAAACATTAACCACATTGCCACACGAGATGTTATGATTTAAATTTAGATATAAATATATATAAAATATAATTATATAAATAATTATATATATATTTTTAATTTCAAGCTAAAACGAGCCGAACACAAGCCAACAAAAAGTTGTTCGTGTTCGGCTCGTTTACTTAACGAACGAGCCGAACACGAGCTACTTAACGAGCCAAACACGAGCTGTTCGCGAACAGTGAGCTTTTTTGACAGCCCTAGTCTAAGAAACCAAAACTACCAAAATCTTAGAAATTCCGTCAAGTGAATGCTGAAACCATTGTGGAAGACGAATATTAGCACATCAAATACTAAAATAAGGGTACTCATGTTTTTCTAATTCTCAGCCTCAAGCACACAAGAATGCACATACTCTAAGTAGCTACTCTCCGCTGTGCATCTCCGCTTGCATGTTTCTTCTCTTGGTTCACTCCTTGTCTCTTCAAGGCCAAACTTGCTCAGCTTTGATTGAACTNCTCATGTTTTTCTAATTCTCAGCCTCAAGCACACAAGAATGCACATACTCTAAGTAGCTACTCTCCGCTGTGTACCTCCGCTTGCATGTTTCTTCTCTTGGTTCACTCCTTGTCTCTTCAAGGCCAAACTTGGTCAGCTTTGATTGAACATGATCTCACTCGCCAACATGCACAATTTCCTTTATCTCCAACTCAATTTCTCCCTCTCGCTCAATTTTTATGTTTCTTGCTCTCTATTTTGCTCCTTTCACTTCCCCTTTTGCTTGCCTCCCTTATAATGAACAAAGGGATCCACCTGGCTCACTTCACTCCCACTCCACTCCGTTTCACCTCGCCCCTTACTCTTCCCCTCGTTCGCCATTTCTCTAAAAAATGAAACGGGCACTAGTAATTTCCCTTTTATTTATTTAATTACGGGACATCACAAATGCAACAAAGAGACGATGATATTAACCCCAAACAAAACAAAAAACAATGAAAAAAGAAATGGAATGAGACAAGCAAGGTGTGTGGGGAACAGGAGGGAATGAGCGAGAGCGAGCACAATTGCATGGTGCAGGGAGACGACAAATAGTGTCAATTAACTTTGTGGACAAGACAACAACAGACATTATAGATGAAACGACAGCGAAGGTAGCAAAGGTTGAGGTATCGAGCTTTACAGATGAGACCTGCGTGAGTTTTGTTAACAATTACAATTGAGATTGAGAAGGAGAAGAGAAAGAAAAGAGACAAAGAAAAGTGATTAGGATTTCAGTCACCTCAATTACCTCATTACAAGAGCATAGATATATACAATAAGTAAAAAGACTAAACTACCCTTAAGTAGGGTAAAATAATAGAAATACAAAGCTATAATATCTAACATCCCCCCTCAAACTCATGATGCATCAAGGGGAATCATCGAGAGTTTGCTAGCTAAAAAATAAAAGCGTTGAGTGGAATGTAATTTCATAAACACATTAGCAAGTTATATGGAGGAAGAAATATAGGGTAATGTGATGGTGTCATGTTGAAAGTGATGAGTGAAATGACAATCAATTTCAATATGTTTGGTGCTCTCATGGAAGACTGAGTTGCTGGCAATTTGTATAACACTCTTGTTATCTATAACAATACATAGGAGTTGGGCTAGAGAAATAGACACCCATATCAACAAGTAACCAGTGCAACCAAACAATTTCTGCAGTGGATGCCATGACACGATACTCAGCTTCGGTAAAAGAGCGAGAGACAACTGTTTGCTTCTTACTCTTCAAAGAAATGAGAGAATCTCCTAGAAAAATACAAAATCATGTGATAAACTTACGATTGGTGGAATCACCACCCCAATCAACATCTGAGTAGGCACGTAATTTCAAGGAAGAAGATGCAAGAAAGAGAAGACTCTGAAATTGAGTGCCCCGAAGATAACGAAGAATGCGAAGAATAGCTGCCCAATGAACTATAGTAGGAGAGGCAACAAACTGACTGACAACATGTACTGCATAAGAAATATCAGGTCTAGTGATGGTAAGATATATCAAGCTGTCAACAAGTGTACGATACAAAGTGAGATTGGACAAAGGAGCACCATTATAAGAGATATAATGAACATTAAGCTCAAGAGGAGTAGTAGTTGTCTGAGTATCAGAGAGATGAGCTTGTTCAAGGATGGTGTCGATATACTTAGATTGGGAAAGAAGATAACCTCTAGAAGAATGAGACACTTCAATCCTTAAGAGATATCGAAGAGAACCCAAATCTTTCATCTCAAACTGTTAAGCTAATTGTAATTTCAACTCTACAATCTCATTATCATCATCCCAGTAATAATCACGTCATCAACATCTAGAGAGAGTATGATATGACCATGGGAGGCACTCTTGAGAAACAAGGCAGTGTTATGTGAGCTAGAATGAAAACCAAGCGATGCAATCACAATAGAAAACTTTTTAAACCAAGCTCGAGGTGCTTGTTTAAGGTCGTAGAGAGTTTTCTTTAATTTAAAAACTTCATCGTAATTATGAGAGACACCTAGTGGAGGCACCATGTAAACTTTCTCATGAAAATCACCTTTTACGAATACATTTTTAACATCCAGTTAAGAGATATGCACTGATGATTAGATGCGACTGCAATAAGAGTACCAATAGTAGTCATTTTGGCAACATGAGCAAATGTTTCTTCATAATTTAGACCATATTGTTGAGAAAGCCCCTTAGCAACCAAATGAGCTTTATATCGCTCATTTGATCCATCAAACTTGGTTTTGATTTTCTACACCCAACGAGAACCAATTGCATGTTTTGCAAGAGGAAGACAGAAAAGGACCCAAGTATCTGTCTTGCGCAAAGCAGAGAGTTCTTCTACCATAGCTTTCTGCTAAAGAGGATCAAGAACAGCCTCTTGATAGGAAGAAGGCTTAGACAAATTGTGAATGGAGGTTAAAAAGGAAGCAAAAGAAGTAGAATAAGTGGAGTAAATAAAATCTGACAGTTTAGTAGACTTACAATCACGTTGAGGGTACCGAGGAAGAGGAGGATCCACAATCACAGAAGATCCTTAGGGAGCAGTAGGGATAGGGGGAGCATCGGGATCTGCAGAACTCCCAGTGTCAACCTTGCAAAGCTTAAAATGAAGATTATTTGGATGATGAATCACATTATGAGGTTCAATATCTATATCTGTGTGAAAAGGATCAATTGGGATAAGATCAGACTTTGTAAAGCTATAAGAAAAAGGAGGAATGGAGTAAAATGGTATATGCTCAAGAAATACAACATGACGTGAGACAAAAAATTTGAGTGACAGGATCATAACAACGATACCCTTTTTGACCGTCATCATAACCAAGAAATACACAGAATGTAGAACGTGAAGACAATTTATTACGTTGTACATGAAGAAGAAGAACAAAGAAAGTAGAAGCAAAAACTCTCAAAATGAAATAATCAGGAACAAGACCATATAGTTTTTCAAAAGGAGACAAACTCAGAGTAACAGAAGATGGAATTCTGTTAATAATATAGACTGAAGTAAGAATAATTTCCCCCCAAAATTCACTTGAAACAAAGCCAGACAAAAGAAGAGAACAAGTTGTTTCAACAATGTGACGATGTTTCCTTTCAGCAACTCCATTTTGTTCAGGAGTGTCAGTAAAAGAAGTTTGAAGAAAAGTTCTATCAGATGCAAGTAATTCAGTAGAGATATATTCACCTCCCATATCACATTGAAAACACTTAATAATAGCATTATGTTGAGTTTTGACAAATGCACGAAGCATAATATAAACAGTAAAAATTTCAGAATGATTTTTCATAAGATAAATCCAACAGCAACGAATATAGTCATCAATGACCAAGACATAATATCTAGATCCACATTTGATAACAACAGGTGATGAACCCTATACATCTAAATGAACCAAGTTATAAGGTGCAACAAAAAGTGAAACACTTTTAGAAAAGGTGCAGCAGAAAATTTAGCAAGTTTATAACCACAACAATCAGAAATATCACTAGTTTTTAACTATCCCAAAACTCTTGTAGAAACTAAATATTTTATATGAGAAGAAGAGACATGTCCAAGGCAAGAGTGCCATAGATAAAATTTAGAAGATGATGAACACAAACTAAACGATGATAAGTCAACACTGGAAGCTGCAATATCTGGAACTCTTAGCTCATCCAGAATATAAAGTCCACATTGCCTACGGCCTGTCCCAATAAGCCTCATGGATTGTGAATCATGCACATAAAAGAAGTGGAAGAAAGTAAAACTGAGAAATCAAAATCAAACAATTGCCAACAGAAAGAATTTTCAAAGTAAAATTGGGGATATAGTAAACATTTGAAAGGGATAAATGTGATGTGCATATAGATCCAATGCCTGCTAATGGCATATGAGTGTCATCAACAGTAATGACTGATACAGATGATGCAGGATGTAAGGATACAAATGATGTAAAATCATATGACATGTGATGAGAGGCTTCAGAGTCAAGAATCTAAATGGAAGAAGATATACCTGATGAGCTAGAAGATGACAACCCTATATTTGAGGAGACAAACATGACATGTGGTTGAGGCAAGAAACTTTTGAAACTGCTTAGCAAGCACATCTACTGTAGGACCCGAAGAATATGCATGTCCAACACAAAGAGAGTCTATCAGAGGAACAACAACTGCAACATTTGATGTTGGAGTCTTGAAGCTTCGTGGGGGCAACAAATTAAGTTAATGTGTCTACTGTTATTTGTTCAACTTTAGACATTGAGCTTTCCAATAACCCATTTGCTTACAAAAGCTACATTCATCAAAACCAACATTTCCATGAGATTTACTTTTATTATGAGTAGCTACGAAAACGACAGATTAAGAGTGGGGAGGATCCCTTTCTTAGATTGAAACTTGAGATGAATCTCTTCAACTAATAACTCATTAACCACCGAGTCAACTATTGGAAGAGGATTGTGATGTAAAATTTTTCCACGAAGCCCTTCAAAATCACCTCGAAGAGCCATAAAAAATTGAAGCAAACGCTGTTCTTCTCTACGATCAGTGTATGGTTTAAAAGCTCGTAATTCTGCAAATTTAGTAAGAGATAACTGCTCTCAAAGATTAGTCAAGTCAGAATAAAATTCTTGGATGCTCATGTTGTTTTGTTGAAGAGCACAAATATCTATCTTTAATTAATATTGTTTTGCAAAATTTGACTACACATATAATCTTTCCAGATGATTCCAAACTTTTTTGGCAGCTTTATATTTTGCTAATTAGACATCAATTGATTGTGAAACCAAGTTATTGATCAAAGTGATTATTTTTGAATTATTTTATTCCCATACTTCCAATATTTCTTCATATTTTCCATCATTTTCATATATAATCTTAACANACGATCACTCGCTCGGTCCGACGAGCCACTCCAACAACTTCTTGTTTGCCCCCTATGTTCTACTTAATCTCTTTCTCTCTGTTATGATCTTGTCATGCCCACGCCCATCACCATGTACAGACATATTCTCACCACTCATGCATGTAGTTCCCCTTCACCTTCTTTGCCTCACCTTCTTCTCTTACACCATTTGGGTTTGTGCTCTCATTTCTCACCCGATAAATTCAACATTTTTTATTTGTTTCGCCTCTCCTTTATTATAATAAAATTGCTTGTTGTCTTCCTCATCTTATTGTTTCTTCTTCACATCCCTTTCTTCCCCTACGTCTTCATCATCCTTGTTGAATCAAACTATCATTTTTTTTTATTGTTATAGGTCGTTATAATCTTCATCTTATAAAAATTTCATTCTCAAAATTTATACTTCCTAAGACATTTATAGCGTGAATTTTTCCTAACCCAAAATCACCATGAAATAGTTTAAATTTTGTTACTCATGTTATAGGAAATATTTAACATTAAAATTAGTAGCAATTGTAAATCTAACTTAGTAAAAAAAACACCTACTCACAAGATTAGATCGCCATCTTTCCTCTAATACAAAACATCATAACTAAAATAACACCTGATATATGAACCAGGATAATATAATTAGAACAACACCCAATATTTAAAATAGGATAGCATAACTAGAACAACACTCAACACATGATAACTAAAAGAACACCCAAATGACGTGAAATAACATAAAACTCATTAAATTTTATCAGCATCTGCATCAATAGTAATAGATTGTTTGGGCCCTTGATGGGTTAAGGCATAAATCCATTGTCGAATGTTCTATCGTGCTTGCTCCGTATGAGTTACTACGCCAAAGTTTAATCTTTTGTGGACCATTTCTGATAATAGATCAATCTTGAAAACTCCTCTGAGTATGATGCCTTCCTGAGTTAGCAATTTGTGTGGATCTTTGAGTAAAATTGGGACAGTTTCTCATATGATGTCCACGCAATCAACATAAATAACAAACCACAGAGCCAAATAAGCACTCACCAGTTGTAGCTTCTTACACTTAGCATAATCGTTTGTAGTGCTATTGCCAATCTATCAAATCCACTGGCATGTAATTTTGTTTACTCCTATTAAATCCTCCACAATGAAAATTTGATGCCACCTCTTCCGAGTTCTTTCTCTTGTGCCTCTCTCTATATTTTTGAATGAATTGAAAATTAATCACCACTGACCAAACCCTTATCAAGAACACTAAATAATCCTCAATCAAAATCTAATTGAATCATTCAAACCAAACAAGAAATTCTATCATTTCTCCTATGTAGATGATACCAGCTATGGTGCATTTTTAGATAATGTTGTAAATTCTATCTCATATTACATGACTAATATCTTCTCTTGCACCAATCTAATAAATTTATTCTGCACCTGCCTCCGTCAATAATGGGGCACGTCAATCTCTAATATCTCCACAAAATCTCAATTAACCAACCCATTTGGTATATTTCTCAACCTGTCTTGACACTGCTCTGGTTACCGTCTTTTAGCTTCGCTATCCAATACAAATCCAACTACCTATCACCCGAATAAATATATTATTTCCTTCACGAATTAAATATATGATTCAAAATATTTTCTATTCTCAATAGTCAGTTTTCATCTTATATTGATCCTTTAATACCCTTGAATAGTGTTGGTTGCAAATTCTAAAACATCTTCAAAAAGTCTCAACTATTTATCATTAGTAGATACTGATAGTTGTACAAGTTTTATTTTGATTTATATGTTATTTTTTTAACGGTCGCATTTTTATAAATGTTTGTAGCTGTTTGATATCATGCATTTATGTATGCAATAAATAATATATTAAAATGAATGTGATGTGCACATTAATTATATATTTATATTGCTTCTATATGCATAACTGACTATGATTATATGTTTCTATTAACTGTTTCGATATACATGACAGACTATGATGAAGTCGTCTATTTATGGCACTAGCGAGGGGAAAGCTAAGGGACCTGTGCACCTAAATGGAAAAAAACAATGATATTGAAGTGCCTTAATTGAAATAATTTTTACATGGTGCTTTTCTGACAGTAGTACAGATAAAAAATAATATAAAAATATTATTAATATAATAAAACACATTGATAACACCTAAGTGATCATATGTTTTATTCTGATTTACTATAAACTTAACTAGCATGTGCATTGTATCTTTTTTATTTATATTATTGTACTGTAAGAGGATGAGCATTCACTAGCTTTGTTTAGCTTATTGTTGTTATAAACTAATATTACAGGTTTGCTTAAGTGAATAAAATATGATTGATAGAAATAAAAATATTTATAGAAGACGCGGACAAGTTACAAGATAAATTTAATTATGTTGTCATAATTTACTTTTTTTATTGCCTCTTTCATCTGTAAAATATTATTTATAGAAAATACATATATAAACTTAGTTCTCACCGGGTCGTGACAAAAGTAGTATTAAAGCCAGTATTTAGGATTAATTAATGAGATCTTGACGAAAGAACCAATAGGATAATTAAAAAAATTTAATAATAAAAAAAATAAAAATTTAAGTTAACTCAAATTAATAATTATAACCATTTAGGCATAGAAGTGCGAATGTCCTGGCCCAGATGATGGCTTTGATGACTCAACTGATTTTAAAATCGAGATCACAGCCTAACATAAGTGATACAGTTGTTATAGATAAGTACTTGAAGATATTCAAAGATTTGAGTCCGCCATTGTTTAAGGGAACAAAAGATTTGATTGAAACAGAAAATTGATTGATGCAAATTGTGAAGATAATAGATATTATGATGTGCTCAGCTAAAATAATTCATTCACTACGTCTATGCTAGATGGAAAAGCTGAAAAGTGGTGGCATGGGTACTGTCAGGATAAGCTACGGGACAAACCCAATATAATGGTCAGTTGGGAGGAGTTGAGTTTGTGCCATATCAGCTCAAAGACGGATGAAAAAGGTTCAACAACTTGGTGTAGAGAGAGAAGACAAGCATGCAGTACAAAGTAGAATTCATTGTATGTGTCACATTTGATCGCTGCTGTAGAAGAAATTGAGATACATCCCATAGGCAACTTAACGATCTTTGCAAGGATTGATACGTTTATAAGCACTCACGAAACATATTTTCTAACATAATAGCGTCAATTCTCTAAATATAATTGTCTCAGTTCCCCAAGTATAATTGCATCAGTTCCCCGAGTGTAACTCCGCCAGTTTCTCGAGTGTAAAAACAATCAGAGGAAGTACTATTATCAATGTTTAATATGTGAAATCTCAAATTTTTAGATGTAATGAATATAAAAAAAGCACTTTTTTATATTGTGTTTTTCAAAGATAAGAAGGGTTATACAAAACAATTATGACAGTATTTCTTCTACAAGTAGGAATAACTTTAAGGAAGGAATTACTTTAGCTCGTCACCACTCCAAGTTCGAGGGATGTCGTTCCCTGCAAATCTCTTCAGTCTGTATGCTTCGGTTACAACTTTTTAGTGGGTGATGTAGGGGTCATTCCAGGTTTGATCCAGTTTCCCAATAGCTTGCCTCCTAGCGTCGAGGTCAGACTTCTTCAGCACCAGGTAGCCTAGGGCAAACTTCTCTTCGTCTACGTGTTTGTTAAAATATTTGGCTATCCTTTGCTAAACCTCTTCTTGTTGGAGTGTTGTGTTGGCTTAATTCTCCTTGGCAAGATCTAGAGTCAGTCTGACTCCTCCGCCATTTGTGCCACACTCCTAGATCTTCCTCGTCGATAGCTGAGGCGAAGAGTACCATCTGGTTATGATTGTTGTATTTGACCGGTAACATGGTTTCCATTCCATGGGACAACATAAAGAGGGTCTTTCCGGTGGATGCAGACGGTGTTGTTTGGATTGCCCAAAGTACCGAAGAGATTAGGTCTGCCCAATTTCCCTTTGCAAATTTATTATGATTTGTTTGCAGTCTTCGTTTGTCTGTTAGTTCGAGGGCTTTATACAGAAGCAAATTTGAGGTTGTTCCCTTAACTTTTACAGAAATCTTAAACTCTTTTACCGGCGAACTGGGTCACATTATCTGTAACTATGACGAGGGTAATTCGTATCAGCAAATCAGGTTAGCCAGGATGAAATTTTGGACTACCTCCGTCGTTATGTGTGCCAGAGGCTTTTACTTCTACTCACTTGGAGAAATAACGTTTCATCTCTCCTTTATATTAAACAAATTGCTTGTTGACTCAAGCGCCTTCTTGTTTAAACTTTCCTTTCATTTCTTGATGCGGAAGCGCCAATGCTCGCATGGGCAAGGCAATTGCTGCATGCAGATCGGCTCAGTCTAAGCGGGAAACGAACCTAGGGTTCTTCCTTGCGCAAGTTTCTCTCTTATTTGGAGCGGGGCCCACTCGAATTTACTCTAGGACTACGCGTATGTTATTTATTATGTTTTTAAGTCAATATTGTTTTGCTTCAAATTTTCTATCATTGGTGTATTTTTCCCTTGTTGGAGTTGTATACAATGATAGGTGGTGCTCCGACTGTATCTTGCTCCAAGGTGGTGATTATCTACTCGTCTTCTTCCCTCTCTCACCTCTCCTCTTGTTGTCGCAACCTCCAACGGTCCGTTGCTTGTTGTAGCCCTTGCAAATCCACTTACCATTTGTTGTGGCACCCTTTAACATCCTAACTTGTTGTTGTCGCCCCTAACAACCCATTTATTGCTTGATAACGCCCCTACCAATCCTCGCCTTCTTGCTATCCAACCGCAAGACAAATCTTCCCCTCGTGCCGCTAGACCTCTACCACCTACAACTTTCAATTTCCACTATCTCAACACATTGCCTACCACCTTTGAACCTCCCCCTAAGGGGTTTGGTGTTTAGGTTGTTGTTTTCCTGTTCTCAAGTGTCTTTGTTTCTAACACCCCTTTTAATTCCAACAGTAATATTATCATTCCGTTGTGATTTGTATCAACTTCGGTATCATTTGGCATCAAAGCTAGGCTCACCATAGTCATATCCTAGAGGTTTCAAGCATCCGTCATAACTCATACCTATCTCCACACTCCCAAAAAAAAAAAAAATCGTTCTCATTCCCATACCCTCTCTGACTCTCACATATCCAAATCCTAACCATGCCACCAAGGATACACCTGTCGAAACTTTCCCGGGAATAGAAACAACAAGAAAAGTGTTGACTTTAGCAGAGATTTGTCGAGATTGATGATAGGACCCAGGGGAAATTACCCTCGAGCATTATATAGAATAGGGTTGTAAACTAGTCGAGTCAAGTCGAGTTCGACCCCCCCTTAACTTGAAATTGAGCTGGACTAATTTTATTGAGTTCGAGATCAAGCTTAAGTCTACGAGTTCGTGATCGACTCACAAGCCGACTTTTTTATTATAAAAAAGGGAAAATAATATTAATTTAAGATAGTGTTACAATAAAATGACAAATATAATTAGCAATCAGTAAAGAAATAATAAGAAATTACTCAATATAAAATTTATAAAATATTTTTTAAATATATTTGAAATCTTTAAATTTAATATATTTTGAGTATAATTTATATTAATATTTTTTAAACGAGCCAGCTCACGAGCTAATAAGTTGAATTGGGGCTAGCTTGAGCTGTGTTGTTAGCTTATTGAGCTCAATTCACGAGCCACTTATCAAGCCAGCTCACGAGTCGGCTTGACTCACACCTCTAATATAGAGTCGAAGAGGAGAAAGCGATGAGAATGAGAATATTTATTAAAATCTTTTATTATCGGGGATTACACACCTAAAATTATCAAAGGAGCGCATAATCATTAAGGGCATAACATGCCCTAATAGTTAAAGGTCATTAGGCTCTGCCTACCTATACATGATAAATTTTTTAAAACCACTCAAGTCAATAATGTGGTCCAGTTAGGCTAAAACTCTGTTGATTATATGTTCTGACTTCAAATTCATGAACTTTCCAACCCAAAATATATGTGTTAGAAGCAGCACAACCGTTATCAATTCACAAGCCACTTATCAAGCCAGCTCACGAGTCGGCTTGACTCACCTCTAATATAGGGTCGAAGAGGAGAAAGCGATGAGAATGAGAATATTTATTAAAATCTTTTATTATCGGGCATTACACACATAAAAATATCAAAGGAGAGCATATACATTAAGGGCATAACATGCCCTAATAGTTAAAGGTCATTAGGCTCTGCCTACCTATACATGATGAATTTCTTAAAACCACAAGTCAATAATGTGCTCCAATTAGTCTAAAACTCTGTTGATTATATGTTCTGACGTCAAATTCTTGAACTGTCCAACCCAAAATATATGTGTTAGAAGCAGCACAACCGTTATCACACAGCTTAACATTATAACCAACAGAAAAACATACTTTGTAGGAAGATATGAGGCACTGCAAAAAGCAATACTAAAAAGCTCACCGTATGGATCAAATCAATTGCAGTTAATCAAAAAGAATGTCAAATAAACAGCTTATGCTATGAGATGTGGTGACATCCTTGTCAATCATAACAGGCAGCTTATGGGAGAAGATATTAACGGGCTAAGTATCAAAGAACTACAAAACTTAGAGAACCAGCTAGAAACAAGTCTCCATGTGATCCAGCAAAAGAAGGTCTTTAGATCCAACATGTCAAATTATGTCCAGTTTATCCCTGTTTTCAATTATTTTTATAATGTTTTGATCTCTTTTGTAGGAACAAATTTTAATCAATGAAGTTCAAGAACTAAATCAGAAGGTAGTTCGCACAAATCTGATTAAACATGTCAGATTATTCTGCAATCTGCAATACTTTTTCATTTTTTCTTTTTACATTTTTTTTTATTTTTTTATTTTTTTGCAGATTGCCCTCATGCATCGAGAAAAAATGGAACTCTGTAAAATGCTAAACCTTTGTCGCCAAGAAAATATGGAATTAAACAAAAAGGTATTCATCAAAGATCAAACCAACCACTAAATAGCAATAAATTTCAAAGCCAGTAAAATGTAAACGATGTTGATAGCATTGAAGCTCATATTTTATTTGTTGCCTGACATGAGAATTGTTTGTCAGGTTAATGCAACTAAAGGACGCAGAGGAGGATCTACTTCTGCCAATTCTGGTAGCCCAATATCAATCTGTCTTGAGTTAAGCCCTCCACAACAGAAAATTAATGAACTGCATGAGGACTGCCCGAAATTAGGGTGAATATCTTTTTCCTTCCTTTAAGAGTACTGCATATTGACGTCATACAAGATTTAATTGAGAAAAACAATTTGAATTTGCAGCAGACTCCAATTGTATTAAGATGCCCCAAGAAGAGTAGATGATTCTCCATGGTCAAGATTATAAACAACTGGTATATTACATTCATTAGTGAATGTAAAAGCAACACTCAGTTCAACTGAAATAAAAATAAGCGATTATCATAAAAGAACGAATTCATATGTAATGTAATATAGCACTTAGTAAAGACAATTTCTTTTGACATTTGAGCATGACGTTATGACACTTAATGGTAAATGAACGCAAGTTAATTCTCAGAAAAAAAACACTTCCAAAATGGCAGTTCAATAACTATTCATTTCCACCAATTAAATATGAGCCGCATTAACAAGTATGCTAGTT
>JXCR01033424.1:35074-68984 GCA_002079205.1 Phalaenopsis hybrid cultivar | reverse complement strand
TTTTCTAAATCAATAAAAATCAAATGTGGATTTTCCTTATTGCCTCTGAACTTCTCCATCAAACTTCTCAATAAATGTATAGCTTCCATAGTAGACCTGCTCGACATAAATCCAAATTGATTATGAGAAATCTTTGTAATACGTCTTAACCTATGTTCAATTACCCTCTCCCATAATTTTAAAGTATGACACATCAACTTAATTCCTCTATAATTTCCACACTTGTGTATCTCCTTTATTTTTAAAAATGGGGACTAAAATACTCTTTNCTGATTAATCTTGTTATTAAGTTTGACTAGAATTCCACTTCACGGACGTAGCAGTGGCATTTCTTTTAATGCTTTTTTCTTGGGTACTGTTGGAGTAGAGCTTTTGAGGAAGGGAAGTATGGAAGGTTAGAGATAGAGTGAAGGAAAAAGGGCTATGGATTAATGAATATATTTTAATCAGGCTTTGGAATTCTTTCATGCTTCCGAGTACTCTAGTGCTGAGAACTTCTCTACTTATTTTTCATTTTCTAATATAATGGATTTTTATGTTGCATCATCAAATCTCTGGAAACATGGAGGTACATTGTAGCCTTAATGCCCATTGATGGGAGTAATAACTATCATTACTGAAATATGCATCTTAATCCATTGTTGTGTTCTCTCTAGCCAGTTTCTTTGTATTTGTTCATTGTTTCCAGGAAGCAGGTTCTTCCAGCCGTTCCACACCTTGTAGACACTGTTCAGGTTATACTCGACAACAGAATGTGCATCTTAAATATTTATGTTGATTATGTAGTATGGCAAACATTGTGTTATGCGAATCAATCTTACTTCCCTTTTAAACTTCTTTATCTGAAAATAGTTCTCGTAAAAAAGGGTTTGAAATTTAGATTGGTTTTCTTGTACAACATGATGCTAATCGTTGTAGAGTGCTGACAAAAACCTCAATTTGTTTAGTAAATTGATGCTTTTGAATTTTGCTACGGCTTCAGAGTTTAGTAATAGTAGAAATGCTCTTTGGAGCCAAGTAGGCCTTAGTTTACATAAAATTTCAAAAATTTTGTGGGCTGTACATAACAACATGCTCATAGCAACATGCTTTCACGTTATCATTGATTTATATATTATTAATATTCAAACTGCATTTTCACGATTTTTTATTTGCTACTCATGCCCTCATTGTCCCAGCCATTCTTGTAGAATATTACTAATACCATCTTAGGGCTCCTAAATGATACGAGAGAATACAAAAAGGTGTTACAAAAGTTGTAAGATGAGTAACTGTTTATGGATGATAGATGGCGGTTGAAATTCTGGCGTGGATGACTGCGGGTCTATGAACTGGAAAAGAAAATAGTAGTTTGCTGCAAGTTGGATGATGAAGGAGGCCTCCGAACTCCAAATGTCTGAGAGAGATCATCACCTTGACCCTATCAGGTTACAGATATATCACTCAAAAGAAATCCAACGATGCAACACTGATAAAAAAACTAGAAGAAACTTTGCCAAATAACTTAACAAAACTAAAAATCTATAAAAAACTGCAAAATAACAAGATATAAATAGCCTTCTACTAGAAAGAAACTCTAACTAGCCTTCTAGAAAATAAGAAAATTAAAAAGCTTTCAAATATTTGGCGACAAAAATTCTGAGTGAGAGGCCCGCTTTAGGCTAGTCCAGATGGGATTTCGTCGAGTTCTCGTGTAAGTTGCAAGCAAAACTTCAGGATTACAAAATTATCATTCTTCTAGTACTTGGATCTTACTGTCGGATATCCTTTCCTACAAAACACTTGCAAAGTTTTTTCAATTAGAAATTCACCACTCTTATTTGAACTATATTGGAACTTAATGCTCAACTTAACCCATAAAATCTTCTCGAAATAGCTAAAAAAATTTCGTACTTGGGAATGTGTTACTGAACTAAATTGGAACTTAGTGCTCAACTTACCCCATAGAATTATCTCAAAATAGCTACAAAATTTCTTTCCTCCATCTGAGGTGATGATATGTTGGACCTTCTTCGACAATGACAACATAGGAGGTAGACTGAGGGTTAGAAAATTATGAATTTTACGTAATTGGGACTGACATGTTTCTAGTGTCAGCTCTTTGAGCTCCTTGAATCCACTATCTTCTAGGACAATTAATGCTAATTCGGGATGGGCTTCTCTCACAAGCTCAATCTAAAGGAGTTGTTGAATCATTTACATTTGTTCCTCATCAACTGTAAGTTGGTACTCTTTTCTTACATTCTCATCACTCTTATGTCACTGTTTATTTCTTTAGTTGCTCCCAACGTAGTGAAATAAATCATATTTTTATATGGACAATCAAACACAATGTGCCCAAAATCATGATACTTGAAGCACTCTTTAGTTAGGATGAATTTAGGATTATTGGTTGTCTCCACTTTTTCTTCATTATGAACGGATTTTTTCTCTAACATGTTAGGCCGGGATGCTCCACTCAACATACTCTTGTTGCTTGATCTTGGGGATAAATGGTGTTTGAAGGGTGGTTTTGAATTTGATAATGTTGTGTTGTCTCTCGACCTTCAGTGGTAGGGTCTGAACATCTTATAATGTCCAATAAAGTTGTAGTTGCACATGTTGCCAATGGGCCAATGGATGATCTTAATACACCCCCCAACCCTACCCCACACGAACCTCCTCTCTTTTTGAGCTATAGTGCTCTCTCGGGCTCCAGTAGCTCACACTTCAACCTACGTTGTTCTAACTCNCTGGGCTTTTTCTCTCGTCTTATCCACGAGAAGGATATCATCAGCAAAAAACATACACCAAGGTACATCCTCGTGTAAATGTCTAGTAAGAAAATTCATAACTAAAACAAAAACATATGGGCTTAATGCCGATACTGATGTAATCCAATAGAAATAGGAAAATATTTGGTCAATCCTCCTTCAATTTGAACACAAGTAAGATGTAATCCAACAGAAATAGGAAAATATTTGGTCAATCCTCCTTCAGTTCGAACACAAGTAACAACTCTAGTATACATATCTTTAATGACTTGAATATAAGTCATATCAACATAACACAAGTAACAACTCTAGCATACATATCTTTAATGACTTGAATATAAGTCATATCAACACCTTTCTTCTCAAGAACTCTCCCAAGGATATCTCTTGGAATCTTTTCGTAATTTTTTCTAAATTAATAAAAATCAAATGTCGATTTTCCTTATTATCTTTGAACTTCTCCATCAAACTTCTCAATAAATGTATAGCTTCCATAGTAGACCTACTCGACATAAATCAAATTGATTATGAGAAGTTTTTGTAATACGTCTTAACCTATGTTTAATTACCCTCTCCCATAATTTTAGAGTATGACACATCAACTTAATTCCTCTATAATTTCCACACTTGTGTATCCTCTTTATTCTTAAAAATGGGGACTAAAATACTCTTCTTCCACTCCTCAAGCATCTTTTTAGTTTTTAAAATAATATTAAAGAGTTTAGTAAGCTAAGAAACTCCCAAATCTCCTAAACATTTCTATATTTCAATTGGAATATCATCAAGTTCAACAGAATTTTCCAACATTGGTTTTCTTTAAAGCCTCCTCAGCTTTTTTTTTTATAATGCGACGGTAAAAATGAAATATTTTATTCTTACTAACGAAATTAAGATCACTAAGGTTGATCGTATTTTCAAAAACTTCATTAAATAGTTTATCAAAATAATTCACCCACTTATGTTGAATATCTTTTTCTAAGAAAACACTTTTTGATTTTCATCTTTAATACATTTTATTTGAGTTAAATCTTTACTTTTCTTTCTCTTTGTTTTGCTAGTTTATACATATATATTTTCACCTTCTTTAGTATCTAATATATTATTACGATCATTGAAAGCAGAATTTTTAGCCTCACATATTGTTCTTTTAGGNTTTTTTTATTACTAACGATATTAAGATCACTAAGGTCGATCGTATTTTAAGAAACTTCATTAAATAGTTTATCAAAATAATTCACCCATCTATGTTGAATATCTTAGNTTTTATTATTACTAACGATATTAAGATCACTAAGGTCGATCGTATTTTAAGAAACTTCATTAAATAGTTTATTAAAATAATTCACCCATCTATGTTGAATATCTTTTTCTAAGAAAAGCACTTTTTGATTTTCATCTTTAATACATTTTAATTGAGTTAAATCTTTACTTTTCTTTCTCTTTGTTTTGTTAGTTTATACATATGTATTTTCACCATTTTTAGTTTCCAATCTATTATAAAGATCATTAAAAGCAGAATTTTTAGCCTCACATATTGTTCTTTTAGACTCCCTACGGGCCGTTTGATATTTTTCTTAGTTCTCTAAGCTTTTACATTTAAACCAATTTTTATAACATAACTTTTTATATTTTATTTTTTCTTGTACATTATTATTCCACCACCAGCTATTTTTATTTAAAGAAATATTTTCTTTTGATTCTCCAAATACATCTTTTGCTATTTGTTTAATAGTGTTTGTTACTTTAACTTACATAGCGTTTGCTTCGTCATGAACATCCCAAAATTTGAAATCTTGAATTTTACTCATAAAAATCTATATAAACTTTATAATTATACACTGCAAAAGCTGTACAATATATCACCTGTCTATTCGCATTGATACTTCTTACTCATTCATGACAGTTAACAACGTTTAAACTTTAATCTCAACAAAATAATCGAGCTTGAAGAAAGATTTTATATATGGAAAGAAAGACAATGCATATTATTTGTATTTTAGATACATGATAGTAGAAATATCACAATATGCTTTAATCATGTAAAACATATACAGAAAGATATGAAATGTACTAAATCAAGACAGTTCTACAAAGCATGCGATTCATCCATACATTTGTAATTATGGGCATATTCTTAAGAATTTCATAATCAATCAGTGTAATCATAGGAATGTCACTTACAATTGTATAGGTTTTGATTACTTTCATGTCATTTCATATCATTTTGTCGTCACCCTCCTCGAAGACTAAATTCACCATTGATAAAAATTAGGCCTATCCCAACATAGAAGTTATCAATGGCCCAGTTAATACCAACAATTCATAAAATTTCATCCATATCCGTTCCCTATAGTTTTTGGATATGTTTGCGTTTGAATACCTGAAGTTTGGAATCCCATTGTTCCCTCTCATCTTTACTTGCAAACATCCATGTAATAGCCTACCTTTGACAACGCTTTTTGATATTCCTGTAATCATAATTCATGTAACTAGCATCCATCATAGGAAAATCATAAATCATATGCATAAACTATATGTATGAATACCTGCAAGTGAAGATTTCATAAAGATGTTCATCATATCAATACAATATGAAAATTGTATTATGGTCATCACTGGTTCAAGCTTACATTCATGTAACATGTGCATGCATTCAATAATATCATATACTTTTAAGTGCAATTATATTTCAAAAAAAAAAAAAATCACAGTGAAATCTTACAAAAAAAATATTCTTCTTAATTTAAGATATGGCTATTTCACCTGAATTGATGAAATTGCCTTGCAACAAATTTTCTCAAGCTTGCCTCACGCTCATAGCCTAGTGTAACCACTTGGCATCATAATACTCTTAGAGATTCATGTCATTTCATATCATTTTGTCGTCACCCTCCTCGAAGGCTAAATTCGCTATTGATAAAAATCAGGCCTCTCCCAACATAGAAGTTATCAATGACCCAATTAATAGCATCAAATCATAAAATTTTATCTCTATCCGTTCTTAATATTTTTTGGATATGTCTGCGTTTGAATATCTAAAGTTTGGAATCCCATTGTTCCCTATCATCTTGACTTGCAAACATCCATGTAAGTGTCTACCTTTGATAACACTTTGTGATATTCCTGTAATCATAATTCATGTAACTAGCATCCATCATAGGAAAATCATTTGCATAAACTATATGATAAGAATACCTGCAAGTGAAGATTTCATAAAGATGTTCATCATATCAATACAATATGAAAATCGTATTATGGTCACCGCTAGTTCAAGCTTTCATTCATGTAACATGTGCATGCATTCAATAATATAAAGTACTTTTAAGTGCAATTATATTTAAAAAAAAATTGCAGTGAAATCTTACAAAATATATTCTTCTTAATTTAACATATGGCTATTTCACCTGAATTGATGGAACTGCCCTGCGATGAATTTTCTCGAGCTTGCCTCACGGTCATTGCCTGATGTAACCACTTGGAATCATAATACTCTTAAAGATTCATGAAATTATTGCTTATGTCTTGATTTTATTCCAAATACAAATCACTTACTATAACTTACCTCCAAAGGGCTTCCCAACATAAATCCTCCATGACTACTCCTTTCTTCCTCCTTTTTTTCCTCTTTCTCCTCACAAATTTCCTACTATCAGTTCTATAGAGATGCACTTCTTAGTTTCCCACCTCCTGCTACAATAACGGGGAGGTGTGAATGCTTCTCTTCTTGGCAAATGACAAAAAAAGTTCATAGGGAAGGAAAAAGAATGTTCTAAATGTCATGAAGTATGGATTATAACTTCTATTTTCTTACCAGAACCCTGAATTACAAGTTGCAACTCCCTGTCATGGCGCTTGGATCGCGCCCACTGCAGTGTCTGGATCACAAGAAGCTTCAAACCTTGGAAACGAAGTGAGGGAGGGGAGGAAATGCGATATTTAACTTACTTCCATCTAAATCCTAATCTTCTTCTAGTTGCTGCCAGCCCAGCTAAGCTTGGGAGAGGTTAACAAGGAGCAGTAATGGGAAAATTAGGAAGATTAATTAGACTTAATTACATTTAATTAAATTGATAATTTAAAAAATTTATATCTTCTCATACATTTAAAATTCATATATGGTGTTGGATATAAATTTGATCGGTCATATATATAAATTTTATAAAATTGATTTGGTTGAATTTCGGGGAATGCAGAAATTGGTATATATATTAAAATTGTCAAAATTTTCACGCTCTATCAAAATTGGGTATTACAACTCTCCCATCCTAATAAAAAATTCATCTTCGAAATTTCTAAATCTTTTTGAGCCGATATGGATATTTCTAGAGTTTTTATTTTTCTTCTTCTTTTATTGTTATTATTATTATTATTATTGTCCTTCATCATCATCATCATCTTCTCTTTCTTCTCTTGTTTTATTCACTAATTTTGGTTTTCTCTCTCTATCATCTCTCATATGTGTATAGAGGGAGGGAGGAAGGGCTCTAAAGCAAGAAAGAGGGGGAGGGAGAAGAAAAGAAAGATAGAGAGCCAATGAAATATGTCCAAGATTGACGTTTGGCGCTAAAAAGTGGTTGTCAATCGTTGGACTGATTTTTCGGTGTATTTGCTATGAGTTTGGGTATGGGCATACATGGTGGGGAGATGGTTATCGAGTTTGGCTTAAGGTCTTCAACATCCTAGTTTGTAGAGAGAAGATAACTTTGAAGTAGGGGAGTGTAACATGCATGTAACAGAAAGGGAGGGGAATTTGACAGGCGTTTGGGAGCTCAAAATTAAAATAGAGCTGCAGCTGTAGTGTTGGGTCTCATTTTGGAAAGGTGTTTTGTGTGTGGTTTGCGAGAGCGTAGTGACGTGCGGGTTTTGCTAGGAGGGTGAGGTCGAGCGTGGGAGTGGATACAAGGACAAGGGAGGAATATGCATGAATAGGAATTGGTAGTGCGTTTTGGAGATGGAAGGAATGCTGAAGTCCTTTTAACCCTTTTGTAAAATGACGAGCGAATGGGACTAAGGGAAATTCACAAATGATGGATGTGTATGAGGTATTACAGATATAAGATTTCAAGGATTTTGATTATGGCATGATGTAATTTGATTTTTTTTTTTAATTTATATTTTGATTTTACAATTGATTTTTTATTTGAAAATCTTTAAATTAGTCTGTTAATCGACTTTCTTAGTATATCATTTAATACGCCTTTCAAAATTCATGCGCCAACCCATGCCCATGCAATTTTTACAAATTTTGCCCCATATAATATGAACGTATTTTGTAGGTATTTTTATGTGTTGGGTATAGTTATGTAGTCTATCTTGCAAATTATTTATATTTTGAGTAATTTTGATTGCAGTCAATGCATTTCGAACCCTCTTTATATGACTTTGCGTATGCACTCTATAACCTTGGTTAATTTGGATCCAATTATTCAAGAAGGTCCATTCTTTTCAATTTTTACACATCTTATTTTGCAAATGAATGATAGTTGAGGGGTTCTGTTTGCAATCAACGCATTTTGAATTTGATTTGCACACAGTCCAATCCGTTGTGCAGATTTTAATAATAAAATCCATAAGTTGGAGCAATTTAGGATAAAGAAACATTTTTTGTTACTTAAATTAAACTAGTCTAGCCTTAACGAATCAACATTACGATACCTGCTCTATAGTTTAGCCTAAATTTGAACGCTACAAGCATACAATTTATGATCCCTTCGACTTAATTAACTAGCCATTTTTTTCCTTGACATTGCCACACAACTTTATCAACAATATGATTTTATATTAGGTTAGCAGTTTTATATTTATTTTTTATTGCAATAGAATTTTTTCGCTCCTTGATATAGTCCTGGGCGGCTTATATGTGACATAACTGCATTTAAGTTATAGTTACTTATTATAAAGTTGTGTTTAGAGTAAGTGGAAAGAATTTCATTTATTTTGGGAGAGGCTCCAGGCTCCGTTNATTTTTCTTAGTTCTCTAAGCTTTTACATTTAAACCAATTTTTATAACATAACTTTTTATATTTTATTTTTTATTGTACATTATTATTCCACCACCAACTATTTTTATTTAAAGAAATATTTTCTTTTGATTCTCCGAGTACATCTTTTGCTATTTGTTTAGTAGTGTTTGTTACTTTATCTCACATAGCCTTTGCTTCATTATGAACATCCCAAAATATGAACTCTTGAATTTTACTCATAAAAATCTTTATNTTTTGCAGTTCCTTCATTTGATTTGTTTGCTGGGAACGTGAATGGTACTTTACCTGGTGAAATCCTTTGTGGTTCTGGGAATATTGCACTAAGCTTGGGAAGAAGATCTGTTATGCTGAAAGTTGTAAATAAGGCAGACAGACCCATTCAGGTTGTTTGTTCATGTACTTGTTGTTTTATCATATTCATAAATTTTTAGAGAAAATACTTCCTGAGTTGTTTCACCCTTCTATGCGTTAGGTGTGGACTACAAAATTCTATTAACTGAAAATACTATTTAGTTCAAATCACTTTGGTCTAGGTTTGAGATTTTGGTTAAGAAATCGATCTTCATTGCATTACGTGTACTTCTTTATTGACTAAGTTGATCATATATGGTTTAGTTTAGGTTTTGAGTTATTGTTGTCATTCAGAAAAATATGAACCAAATTTGTTTAATAAATAAATTATAGATATTTGACACTTCTCACTGTCATGTTTCGAATATCCATCAATTTTATAAGCATATCTCAACCGTCCATCATCATTCATGTATTTATGTTTATGTTTTGATAAATAATCTAATGATGGAAGGCTTAATAAATTGGAAATAATTACCTTTTATTTATTTTTTAGACATAGATATCAAAGACGGGCATAAGCTTTTTTTGTCCAAATGAAAAGCCAAATTAAAAGTGATCTAGTTGATCGATTTAATTTTATATTTTAATTTTTCAATTTTGGTTTGTATTCTTAAACTTTGGTTCAATTCTTGAATGTACTGATCTCTACTTTGCACAAAGTATTTTCTTTTCTTTTTATTAACTAGATGATGTCATGAAAGATAATTTAATGCTTCATTTAACTCGTCATTGAACATTTCAAGCAACATCCAAACATTTAATCTAATGATGGAAGGCTTAATAAATTGGAAATAATTACCTTTTATTTATTTTTAAGACATAGATATCAAAGACGAGGATAAGCTTTTTTGTCAAAATGAAAAGCCAAATTAAAAGTGATCTAATTGATCGATTTGATTTTATATTTTAATTTTTCAGTTTTGGTTTGTATTCTTAAACTTTGATTCAATTCTTGAATGTACTGATCCCTACTTTGCACAAAGTATTTTCTTTTCTTTTTATTAACTAGATGATGTAATGAAAGATAATTTAATGCTTCATTTAAATCGATATTGAACATTTCAAGCAACATCCAAACATTTTATGATTTTTTTAAGCATGCCGCTGCAAATTTTCGGATTTATTGGTATACCTTTACAAATAATTCATTATTAATAATATTCCATCTTATTCATTAAACCCTTATTAATACTGGTCGAGAAAATCATGTTCTATTATTTCTCAATAATTAAATTACAACTATTCTTGTATAATAAGGAACGACTAGGGCAAGATTAATTACTTTAATTACAACTTATCAAAGAAAACATACTCAAGAAGGAATGAGGTATGACATTATAAGAAGGAAATCAAAAAAGAATAAAACTAAAATATGAAACATCGAATTCTACTCTCCCTTCAAGCTGAGTCATGGATATTGTAAAAGACCCAACGTGACATTCAAATCAATGTTTAAAGATAGAGATTTAGTGAAGATATCAACAACTTGAAGATGAGTTAGAGTATTGATTAAGTGAATAATACCTCCATTGATCTTTTCGAGGATAAAATCTTATCAATGTTATTGGTTATGTTATATTGCACATGATTTTTTGCAATACTATTTGCGGTTTGACTGTCATAGAACATCTTTATGGAATTGACAGTGGATTATTCTACTTATTTAGTAACCCCTTTGGATCCATTTTTCTTAATAAAGTTCAAAAGCAAATGCCTAGCACTTAGATTTTGCACTACTTCTAAAGACCAATGCTTGCTTTTTGCTCCTCCAAGTGACAATATTTCCGCAAACTTAAGAACAATACCCAAAAGTCAACCTTCTGTCCAACTAGCATCATTGGAACTCTCTATCTCCTTGTTATCTAATATCTTAAATAATAAATTTTTGCTAGAGTTATTCTTAACAAACCTCACTCTTCTATGAACCATTTCCAAATATTCTTCACTTGGGCTATTCATATCTTGACTTAGAATGCCGATAGAGTGAGCAATGTCATATTTACTGTGTGATAGTTAGATAAGCTTACCCACTAGTCTCTACTATCTATCATTTTTCCATTGTTGTCTTTCTCCCCTTGAATGTAACTTTTTTTTTGAAATTCATATGTTCCAGTCTCTTTTAGTAGGTCTAGGATATACTTTGTTTAGAATATCACAATACCTATCTTGTGTTTGGCCTCTTCCATGCTTAGAAAGTATCTTATCGCTCATAGATTTTTAATTTCGAACCCAGTGACAAAAAACCTCGTTAATCTTCCTAATCTCTTTTTCATCACCAAAAGTCAGAATTATATCTACGTGTATAATAGGTATATCTGCTTACTTTACCTGTATATGCTTTATGAATAGTGTATGATCCGTTTGATATTGTATGTATCCATTTAGTTTATACTTTTGTCAAACGAAGCCCTTGGAGATTGTTTGAGACGATAAAATGACTTTCTAGTTTACAAATTTGGTATTTGTTTGAGTCATTTTTCAGTCATCGTAGGATTGCCATATGTACTTATTTCTCGAGATCTCCATTAAAAAATACATTTTTGATATCAAGTTGATGTAGTTCCCACTTTTTTGTTCATTATCAAGGAAATAAGAACTCTTATGTTAGGTTTATGGAGACAATTCCTGCCGAACTTGCTTCACGTGGTCCCGCCAAAATTGCTTCACGCGGTCCCGCCAAAATAGCTTCACGCGGAACCGCGTCCCGTCTGCTGCTTTAGTGATTTTCTTAAGTGGGTTTTTTAGCTTGTTATAAATTGCTTATGCAAAAGCCTGCCAGACTCAATTCTCACCCTCACTCCACTTCGGCTAAAGCACAAGTGGCAGGGGACCACCTTTTGGCTGATGTATGCTTCTACTGCTTTTAACGAAAAGGACATGAAAAAGTTTTTTTTTTTCTTTTTTCCTGTATACTTATGAAAGGGAAATTAAATTTGCTTTCTTATGTTTTTTGTCTTCTCCTTGATTCTTCAATGTGGCTCTTGGTTGGAGAGTTAGAGAGAGAGGAGAGAGGAGAGAGAGAGGAGAGAGAGAAGATTTTCTTGTAAACATTAATGCGCTCGACAGTGTAATTTCTCAAGCTAATAAAATCCTTTGCAGCTCCGTGTACGTAGGCAATTTGCCGAACCACATAAATCTGTGTTTTTTTATTTGCGATTTTTTTTTCTCGATCCTGTTTTTCGCTTTATCGCCGTCGTTTTCGCAATAATTGGTATCAGACCTGTGATTTCAAATCTAAGAAAGAACAATGACCTGAGATGAGTGAATGTTTTAGGGATCGAGAAGTTCGACGACACTGATTTTGGTTACTAGAGGATGCAAATCGAGGACTATCTTTATGGGAAGAAACTTCATCTTTCGTTACTGGAAAAACGATCGGAGAAGATGGATGAGACTGATTGGAATCTGTTGGATTGACATGTTCTAGGGTGTATTTGATTAACTCTGTCGAGATCCGTTGCCCACAACGTCTTCAAGGAGAGAACGACTGTAAATATCATGCCAGCTTTATCAGATATGTATGAGAAGTTATCGGCGAATAAAAAGGTCCACCTGATGAAAAAATTATTCAACTTAAAGGTGACGGAGTGTGTGTCTGTCGCTCAACATCTGAATGATTTCAACACAATCAAAAATCAATTATCGTCTGTTGAAATTGATTTTGACGATGAGATACGTGTGCTGTTATTGTTGTTTTCATTATAAATAGCTGCGAATCCATGAAGATGACAGTTAATAACTCTGCAGGTAAAACAAAGTTGAAATATAATCATATTTGTGATTTGATTTTTCCTGAGGAGGCGCGCTAGAAGGATTCTGGCGAGATCTCTGGTTCGAGTTCGACATTGAATGTTGATTCCAGAGGGAGATCACAAGACAGAAACTCAAAAAGAGGAAAATCAAAATCAAAGCACAAAGACGAGCAAATCAAAACATGGTCATCAAACAATCTGTTGGAATTGTGGCAAAACTGACAAAATAAAGAAAAACTATAAAAATCTTAAGAAGACGGAGAACGTTAGTGCTAATTCTGTAATTGAAGAAGTGCATGATATATTATTGCTTGCAGTTCACAGCTCTGTTGACGATTGGATACTGGATTTGAAGACTTTTTTTCATGCATCTTCCCACCGGGAGTTAATGCAAAACTACGTTGCGGGTAATTTTAGGAAGGTGTATCTGGCTGATGGAGAAACTTTAAACGTGCTAGGGATGAAAGATGTTGAAATTACACTTCCTAAAAAGAACAAATGGATCTTGTAAAAGGTCACACAATCATGAGCTGAAGAAAAACTTAATTTTGGTTAGACAGCTCGATGAGAGATGACATTCAGTAGTGTTCTCAGATAACACTTAGATGGTCACTAAAGGAACACTGGTACTCATTTAGGGTAAGAAAACTGGTACAGTGTGTATGACTTCTAGTTTAATTAATAACGTTAAATACTACAGCTGCATAGAGCACAATAGACATGTGGCATTGCAGGCTTGGACACATGAGTCAGAGAGATATGAAAGAACTTTAGTCCAGAGACAAGCTATCCGAACTGAAGTTAGTTGATCTCGGCATGTGTGAGAGTTGTTTTATGGGGAAGCAAAAGAAGATTAGTTTCATGAAAAGTGACCGATCGCCAAAGGTAGGAAAACTAGAACTTGTACACAACGATGTGTGGGGATCTTTTCTAGTGACATCTATTGAAGGCTCTCGCTTCCTGGTCACATTCATAGATGACCACAACAGAAATTATGGGTTTATTTCATGAAGCATAAATCTGATGTATTTAATGTTTAAGACTGGGAAGACCATGATTGAGACAGAGAAAACCTTAAAACTTAAATGTTTGAGGTCCGCAATGGTGGTGAATACATCGATGGTGCGTTCAAGGACTACTGTGCAACTCAGGGTATCATAATAGAGAAGAACATCCCGGGGACTCCACAATATAATGGAGTTGTAAAGCTATGATCAATACCATCAGTGAGCGTGCTAGGAGCATAAGATTGCACGCCAGACTATCACTAAATTTCTATGCAGATGCGATCGACACTGCAATTTACTTGATCAACAGGGGGCCATCCATCCCATTAGACTGAATTATCTGAGGAGATATGGAGCGACAATGAGGTTAAATTTTCTCATCTTAAAACTTTTAGCTGTCTTTCTTATATTCTAATCAATCATGATGCTCGTAGCAAACTTGAGGCTAAGTCAAAGAATTGTTAATTAATTAGCTATGAAAACAAAACATTTGACTATCATTTCTTGGATGATCAAGATCGGAAGATTATTAGAAGCAGGATTGTGATCTTTAATGAGAAGATAATGTACAATGACTAGACTTGCACAAATTTTGAAGCAACTCAAGAATTGGAGTTTGTAAGGATTGACGATATACCTAAGGTCACAGTACATGACAGAAATGTGAATGACGAGGAGAGTGGGTCCAGAGCACCCATTCTTATTTTTCCGTAGTGAGTCATTCACTACAACTACCGTTCGCAGGTCAGTTAGGAGCAAGAGTTCTCCACAACGTTACTCACTAACTTTGAACTACTTCCTGCTGACAGATAGTGGAGAACCACAGAGCTATAAAGAAAACATGACATATGAGAATTCTAGCAAGTGGGAGCTGGCTATGAAAGAGAAGATGGATTCCCTTCGAGAAATTGAACAAAGTTATCAACATGAATAGTGAAAATGCATCATGCATAGGGCTATAAAAAAATCTCGTTGTTCGCGAACAGATCGTGTTCGGCTCGTCGGGGAGCTCGTGTTCGATTCGTTTGATAAACAAACGAGACGAACATGAGAAAACGAGACAAATGCCACTATTCGTTAAATTGGACACTATTTGCGTTATGTTATTTCTTGCTATGAATCTGGATTGACGATTACTCCAAGTGGATGTAAATAATGCTTTCCTTAACGACGATCTTACAAAAGAGGTGTATTTGTCTCTTCTTTCGGGCTTTGACTCTACTGCTTTCGGTGTATAATTGTGCTGATTGCGAAAGTTTCTCTACGGACTAAAAGTAATCCCCTCGGGAGGTGGTAGTGGGTCATGGGTTTTCTCAGGCCTAATCTGATCATACTCCTTTCTTTCGAATTTCTTCTAGTGACCATATTATTATCCTCATAGTCAATGTCGATGATTTTGTGCTCACATGTTATGATCTGCCAGTCTTGGAGTCTCTTAAAGGCATTCTCACCGGATCTTTTGAAATGAAGGACTTGGGGTCTCTTCAATAGTTATTAGGCATGGAAGTTGCTCGGTCCTCTCGGGGCATTTGCTTTTCGAAGTGCAAATATGTGATGGACCTATTAACTGAGACAAAACTTTCTTTTCTTCAAACCTGTTGTTGTTCTGATGGATCCCAATGAGAAATTTGTAGATGTTCCCAATGTTGTTTCGGTGAACAAGACTGTTTTCCGTTCATTTTTCTCGTTTTTATTTTTTAAAAGGAGTCGCCAGCTTGTCGATCGTCGTATAATTCTCCCATTTAAATAAATCTCCCTCCCGAACCATATAAATGATTCGAAGAGGAGAGGAACCGAATAAGAAGTGACATACGACAAAGAGACAAACAAGAGAAAAAGTAAAACGTGGAGAGTCTACGTGCGATAAACCTCGCAAAGATATGTTAAGAATGTCCGCCCAAACAAGATCGGGCGGAGGCACCTTAAACCAATATCCGCGAAAGAAGTATCTACATAGACTACCCATAACCAGAGAGTCAGGTGTATGTACCTGTTCTGGGGTCAAGAGCACTCCCAGAGGAACGTGTTCCTACTGGTTAATTACATCTTGGGGGATACCCAAGAATACTCTCGATAAAAGGAGTTTCGCTTCATATTATCATAAACCTGGGGTATAGGCAACCAAAGGAAGGTTATTCCACGTAGGAACAGTCCCAATGCTTTAAAGCTCACGCTAAACAATCGGACAAAGAATGAGTCTCTCACATCCCAGAATGGATAGCAGCTTATCAGCACATGGGGCCCATGAAATAACCTAAATCATCTTAATGGGGATATCCCAATACGTCAAAGCACATCCGGGCCAAAGGGCAGAGGACAAATCGTCGTATCCCAAATGGGCGGCAGCTCATCGGCATCGGGCCGTCAATGTGATATCAACGAGGTCAAGGAGCGATAGAGCTCAAAGGGGCTCAACAAAAAGGAAGGTAGAGTGATCCTAAAAGGTATAGGTAACGGGGTCGGGGTACTACGGACCCGTCATATACAGCTAATAAAACCCTAAGTCTACCTGGTCGTGAAGGTAGTCGACCCAACACAACCTGAGATCCCCAGTTAGCAATCCGTGAATTGCATTATCCACGAGAAACCTCGGTATGTCAAAGGAAGGAAACTCTATCCTATGACTATAAGCTGGAGCTCCAAGAGGTGGGACTTATATCTGCTGAAATAGCGAGGATGCCTCGGGAAAGAAAGAGAAAGTGGAGGTTTAGCTACAAAGTTCGAAACACTCCAAATAAAGGACTTACACCCCGTCTGGGTCGGGGAGCCTTCTAACACTCTAGGCGCACTAGACAACCACCTATTTGAAGGGATGTTGGGCCAGTCAGGTTGGAAAAGTACGGGGACTCATCCTCGGGACATGTAAACATTGAATGCAATTATCTAGAATGATCCTAAGTATTGTGGAGGCCCTATTAATATATGCAAAAAAAGTAAATGTTGTATCTAGAATGATCCTAAGTATTGTGGAGGCTCTATTAATATATGCAGGAAAGTAAAAGTTGTATTATCCTAAGTATTGTGGAGACCCTATTAATATATGCAAGAAAGTAAATGTTGCAATTTTTAAAATTGAATATTTTTAATCCTAATTTTTAATTATCTTGAATATTTTATTTAGGATTTTGTAGAAAATTACAATTTTAGAATCCTTAATGTTAATTATCTTGAATATTTTATTTTAGGATTTTTGTAGAAAAAATTATAATTTTAGGGTCCTTAATGAGCCTATGTTGTATCGTGAAATCCCAGATAAAACACAGAAAGAAAACAAGGAAAACACATGCAAGTGCAAACATGCAACATGATGCAAAAAAAGCAAAACAAGTCAAACCAGAATAATAAACAGGCCGGTGTCGCTGGGTCGGCAACATATCCTAGAAAAAAAAAGGGCGATCAACTCCGCATATACATGTCCGGTCCTAATTCTATACATCAATATAAAATGCAGAATTAAGATACGGGGCACGAGCATCTGCTCATGGTTCCCTCAACGTGGTTCCCGTGCTGTCTCGGAACCCGTTCCCGTATCTTATTTCTGCTACAGGACTCTTCTAGACTCTAAAAATACATAAAGAAAAGAAAAAGACTCAATCATGCATGAAAACAAGTGTCAGCGGAAAAACTCACATGCACATAACGTATCATGAGCCATGCCTTAAAAGTGGGGGGAGCTAATGATACCTGCAAGCAAAAGGGTCAGAAATCATTACTTGCTCCACCCATAGCGGTACCTGTGAAAAGTGGGGGGAGCTAATAGCACCTGCAAGCAAAAGAGTCAAAAATCATTACTTGCTCCCCCCCATAGCGGTATTGTGTGTGTATGAAAATTGGCATGGCTCCCTGCAGAAGAACGCCCTAACACACTACCACACATATGCAACATGCATTCACACCACAAACACAATGCAAAAGAAAGATACCTGGCTATGACAACCAATCCAACAGAGAACAATAGCCAAGTATCAAAAAGACTACCTAATACCTTAAGTCCTAGCCTAACAGACCATTTAACGAAAAGTGCATCAACCTAGTATCTAAGTGTGGGGTAAGTTTTGGTATAGTATGACTTTGACGGGGTCTTCATACCGGCCCCATCCTAAAGATCTGATGGATCTAAAGGGTGTCACGAAGAGCGGTGACACAAGTTAGATCTATTAGATCTTTAGCACAGTCATACTCGTGTTAATCCCGATGACTTAACTCGCATTGTTCACTGGGATCAACCCAGCACGCAATGCTCGTTAAGGCATCGCGACCAACACAGGGTCACTCTCCTAACGAGCCTGGCTCGCTATCCATGCAAATATGCAAATGCAAATGTAAATGCTAATGCAGGAACATCAGAACATATAAGTAGTGACAAAGAGTATGCCATGAAGGCAGTGACTCATAGGAATGGGCATGCCGTAGTGGCAGGGGCCCGAAAAGAGGGTATGCCTATAAGGCAGTGACCCGAAGGTGGGCATGCCGTTGCGGCAAGGGCCTGAAAAGAGGGTATACCGGTAAGGCAGTGACCCAAAGGTAGGCATGCCGTAGCGGCAGGGGCCCAAAAAGAGGGTATACCGGTAAGACAGTGACCCGAACGAATACAACTCAAGTAGATGATATCAATAATGCAAACAAACATGTACATGCACATACACAACATGCAAATGAGCAAGTGGTAGGTCGATCGGGATGGAGCATTCAGTCAAACCAAAGTATTGTGCCAACCGGACCGGGGTAGCCGGCTAAAGCACAAGTGATGTGACCGGTTCGAGATAACCAATCGAGGCACAAGTGGTGTCGGTGCAGGTGCAAGTGCAAGTACGATATATGACACAATATATAAAAATGCAAGACACACATATGCAAACAATGGTGTGCAAATGACCACATATGATAGCGAGCCACGCTCGTACTAACGACCTCACCTAGGAAACCTAAGGTTTAGACCTTTGGATATGCGACACCGTCGCCTCTTGTTTTGGTGAGGGAATGTGGGGAGTTTTCTTCTCGGATCTCCTAAGGGAAAACTCTTCACGGCGTCGCGAAATGTGCTAGCTACAAAGCTTTTACCATTTCGAGAACTCCTCCAGACTTTGCAAAGCGAGCCAGCTACAAAGCTTTTCTCGCTTTGCCAAGTCCGACCCCCTAGCTTCTCCAAGTAAAGCTGGGGAAACCCAAAGCAAGGGGAGTGAGGGACTCCGACCCATCGGGATGTGTGCTAAGGCTCACAACAAAAGGGAGACACTTGGCTCTACTGGGGGTGTTTGGTTACGCACAGAAAGTCCTAACCTAAAGGCTAGCTCTAGGAAATCGACGATCCATCACGCAGGCACGTCGTCGCGCCGACCCATGCCAGCGCACGCACCCCGTGTGGGCGATCGAACCCACACGCCTAGACACCACTAGACCTAAGGCTAGCTAGGAGTTTAGAGGATCTCACCACCGCGAAGGTTACAGACGCGTTCTCTTTACTTGCTCCAAGCCGTCGACGTCCAGCCCGTGCTCTAGTGTATCCCACAATGAATCATGCAACGAGGAGAATAGGGGATATGAATCAGTGAGTGCAAAGTATCCAAAAATAATAATTTTGGCATGTAAAAGTATAACCAAAATATACCTTCGAGGGGCGCTCGAAGGCGGTGAAAGAGAGGAAGCTTTCCTCGCAAAGGAAAAGGCGCTTGCACCTCCTCGAACAGGGACTTTTCTCGCTGCCCGGCGATGTCAAGGTGCTCCGGCGAATTATCCGGTCGTCGGGAATATAGGATAGCGAGGTGGAGGACTTAGCTCGCCGGCGGTGCGCACCGGGAGCGAAAGAAGCGTGGAGGAGAGCCCGAAATATGTCGTTTTCCTCGCTGATTTTCTCCGGCGTAAATACGACGCCGGCGAGTGACAAGGACGGCAAGGAGGAAGAGATCCAGCGGAAGAGAAAAAAAAAATAAAAAAAATAAATAAATGGAGGAAAGAAAAAAAAATCCTTTTCCACTGCTTTTGCTCCAAGAAGCACCTCCAAAGCTTCCAAAAACTCTTCCCCAAATTCTTCCCTTCAAGTCTTCATGATCTCGCCGGAGAAGAAGAAGAAGGTGAAGGAAAAAGTTGAAGATGAAGAAGGGGAAGAGAAACCCCTCCTCCTTTTCTATCTTTCAAAAGGTCTCATCCAAAGCACCTCTAATGTGTTCTCCAAATTCTCTAATGGCTTCCTCGTGAGCCTCTCTCGAGCCCTCGCCAAAGAAGAAGGAGAAGAGGGAGGGGAAGGTTTTGCGCAAGGAAGAATGGAGATCCGGCAGGCGGGAAGGGAGATCCAACAACTAGAGGAGGAACGCCGGAGACGACGGTGCCGGGTTTCGCCGGCGAGGAGGAAGAAAGTTCTGGCTTCTTGTGCCTCGAACCAAGAGGGAGCGGTTTTTTTTTTCATCTTGAGAGAGGAGGGCTTTTTTTGCAAAAAAAGCAAAAAAAAGAAGAGAGATGCGTTGGTTGATAAGAGAGAGAAGGATTCAAAGTTTTTTTTTTTTTTTTAACGGTTTGTTTATTTTTTTGGGAGAGAGAGAATAGAGGAGAGAGGAGAGAGGAGAGAGGGAGGAAGTTACGATTTTTTTTTTAAGGAAAAACTTTTATTTCTTTTTTTCTTTTTTTTAATAATAATAGTAATAATAATAATATTAATAATAATAATAATATTATTATTATTATTATCTCTCCGCATCTTTTTGCCGAACACTTCATTGTAGCGAAATGAAATTCTCTCATAGGTAAATTCGACGTTCCGGACGCGACCGCACTGTCTGTTTCATCGTCTGGGGTCGTTCAGACCACTTATTTTAGCAATCGGGACGAAAATAAAAATTTAAGCATTTTTAGCCCGCACGTGAAACTGTGGTCCAACAAGCGTCCTTCGTAGATAAAATCGACGTTTCGGACGCACTCATGTGGTCCATTTCGTCGTCTGAGGTCATCTGGATAACTTCACCGACGAGCGGGCCAATTTTAGCCAATTTCGTGTGCGACGCGATAACTAATTTTCGTCGATCATAGGTGGACGCCCTACACCTATGACATCCAAAAAAAAATTGATGCCAACAAAGACACACTACCAACATCTTGTGGGTAAATTCGTTACCCTCGCCTATACGCGCCTCGACATTTGTCTCCTTGTTGGTATTGTAAGTTAGTTCAGGCATGACTCATATGGGTACCATGTCATTGCTATCCTGCAGATCCTCCACTATTTAAAAGGCACACCTGGCTCAGGTTTGTTGTTCTCTCGTCACACCTCTTGCTATATTGTAGTTTATACAAAGGCTGATTGGGTCGGATTCGATCCATGATTAGCGGTCTATCTTGGGCTATTGCTCCTTTGTGTGGGGAAACCTTATCTCTCGAAAAAGCAAAAAATAGTTGGTGGTTGCCTGTAGCAGTGCTGAAACCGAGTTTTCTTTCTGTCCTTGGGAGTATGTGAAGCTCTCTAGTTGCGCATCATTTTTCGCGAGTTATTTATGTCGATCCGTGTTTCTTTACAACTATTCTGTGATAATACAACTACTATTAGCATTGCTCATAATCCAGTCTTACATGATTGTATTAAGTTTGTAGAGATTGACAGTCACTTCATCAAGGAGAAGCTTGATTCCGGGAACAATTTTTCTCTATTTATCTCATCCAGTGGTCAACTAGTAGATATTCTCACAAAGAATCTTTCTTTGACGATTTTTGACTTCAATCTAAATTGACCATGATTGACATTTATGCTTCAACCTGTATTTATTTGTATGTATTTTTTTCTTGAATATTTTCTCATTCCTCGTATAAAATTTTGTGTTATTATCGAACGCTGAAAAGCTGAACCTTAACGAACATCTTCTTTGGGTAAATTTAATTTCTAGGATGTGCTTGTGCTGTTGATTTCACGATCGATCATTGTTTGAGCAACTTCATCTGACATTTAATTAATTTGGAGGCCAAATCACAGCGTCACGCCGTTAATTAGTCAATTTTCATCATGTTTGCTCATTTTGATAATAAAATATATAATCTTAGGTAATTTCGATGTCTTGGATACGTTCGTACGGTCTGTTTCATGAACGGGAGTTTTTTGGACCGCTTTAGTGTCTGTCAAAGCTTAGACTCTATTTGCACGACGCATTCGATCGCTATCATTTTCACCTTGTTTGCTCACATCGTTATATAAAATAGATATATAGATGAACATATATATGCTCTAGATGATAATAATAGAAGAAATTTCCTTTTAAGGTTTGTGGGAAGACTTGTCTTTTTATCATATATTAGAATTAATATTACCTATGTAATGGATTGGGTGAGTTAATTTATGCACAATAATAAAAAACAGATTTTAAGGCAATGCATAAAATTGTAAAATATTTTAAGGGAACCTTAGGTAAAAGAATTCTATTTGATAGAGGGAATGATTTGATTGTTGAAGCATAATAAATAAAAATTGTGTGATATCTCTCGTTGAGAGGCGGTGAACCTTAGGTTCTTGCACATTCTTAAGGGATGACCCTATGATTTGGGGGAAGTAAAAAATAAAATATGGGCATAAGACAGATTTAGTTCAATGACTTCGAGAACCGGTAAATTCCTATAATTAATAATTATCTTCAAAGATTTAAAGATCAAATGGGTAGATCCTATGTGGTTGTATTATGATTACAAGTTTGCCATTAATATTACATATAATCTCATGCAGCATGATCATTCAAAACATTTTGAAGTTATTCAAGATATATAAAGGAAACGATTGCGAATAGTCTAATTTATACGGTGTTCTAATCATAATTGAATAGCTTGCAGGCATTCTCACCAAAGATATAATAAAGGTAGTCTTTCAAAATTTTTTGGATACGTTTTAAACGGATTTCATTTGTTCAAATGCTTGAAAGATAGTATGAAAACGAAATCTCACTAACATCCGCATGGATTCACCCAAGATTTCGCCCCTTGTCTCCAGTCTTCTATTGTTGGCCTGAATTCTTTCCCAGATTTTGCATGTTTTTTTACTTCCTAAACTCATAACACCGGTGCCTCATGAATCCATGCGGTCCTTGCTACCACCTCACCAATCCATGTGTGCCGCTCAATTGTACAAGGAAATAACTATGGCTGTTCCATTGTAATTAAATCTGTTGTTATTTTTCAGCCTCTGATTTTGTATAAATCCTATTAGAATCTTCGTAAGTTTGTATAAATTTTGCACAAATATTGGAATGAAGTACTTCACCAACTTTCTGTGCTTGTCAACAATTTTATGAAATAATAAATTTATGTGAAAATCATATAAAATTCTCATTTAAATTGCACAAAAGATTTCTTAATATAATCATAATGGTTGAAACTTGGCTAATTCTTCATGCTCATTTATAACAAATGCGGATTAAAAATATATTTTATTGTTTAAAATTTTTAAAAATATTTAATGTGACCAGCTTTCAAATATGACCAAAATTAAAATATTAAAATATCTTTGCTTGATTAACTAAAATAAACTATATTGTGAAGAAAATTTCGCAAAACAAGAATTATGTTTTTATAGTTTAATCTGTAACATTTATTTATTAATTTTTGTTTTCTATTAAACTCTTATTATCTTTTAATATTTAGACATATCATTTCTGTTTAAGTAATGTGTTTTTAGTCCATTTGTAAAATTAGTTATTTATTTTTAAGGATTTGCTGATTTCTAATAAATTTTAAAAAATTAATACGTGTTAGCTTTTTAATTTTATAGCCAACCGATTTAAATATATTTTAAATATTTTTATCAATTGATTTTTTAATCATTTTTTATTAGAATTAACATTATTTTATCCGTTAAGACTTCTTTATATTTTGATATAATTAAAAATGAGAATTTTTATTTGAGTATAATTTAAATTTTTTATCTTTCTAAAATCAATCAATGAAATTTTATCTTATATTAATGAAATCTTTTGTCTTCTTAATAAACATATTGTAGGAGTGATGTATTAGTTTGGGTTACATGAATTGTTTGGTTAAATGCATGGTGTGGCATACCATTAATATTGAAAAAGTGGGTAGTCTACCAATAACAAAAAAGTTTGTAAGGGGTATAGCAGTAAAAATCCCTGTTTTCTTAATTTTTTTATTTTTTGGGTGCAAAATGCGATTAGGTTAATTTTTAGAATGATAGAATTGTTGGGTGGAGTAGACCAATTTTTTTCCCCTCATTTATACAGTTTGATTTTATTTTTAAGGTTAACGTGTTGCAGAAGCTGAAATATGGATTGACTTTGTAAATTGTATTTTCTCTTTTATATGATATATTTTTTTTTAAAATTTTTTTATGTTGCTAGAGTTTGGAACATGTTTTTTAGTTGTTTGAGTAGCAGGATTGATGGTTGGGGAACCCTCTCACCTCCTTGCTTTGGTTTTTCTTGTTCTGTAAATCTATGCTTTTTATTTTGTTCCAAACTAAATTTTTCTTGCAAATCCATGCTTGTTAACCCTGACGTCGGAGTTCCTATTCAATCTTCCAGTTCAATGATCATTTTCCTAATGTCATTTTGCCATCAGTAGCCAACTTCGCATTGTTGGTAATATTCACTTTTCTAAATTGTTCAATGTTCAATAGAAATGTTAAATTAAATTTCTAAAGGATCCTATCCTAACTTCATAGCTTTGAAACTAGAGTGGCCATACCGTGATCTTGAACCAGTAGTCTAAAATACTTGACATTTTTTTTTCCGGAAACTGTAGTACACTGAGGATGTATCTCATATTTTCTTTTACGAAAAAAAAACAGTAAAAGTCAAACTAAATGATTTTCAATTGGTGCAATGGACTAGAAACCGGATAAGGCACTGTTATTATATCTTTCAAGTACCATAGCCATTTAACTTTATTTTTTGCAGGTTGGGAGTCATTATCATTTTATTGAAGTGAACCCATATTTATTTTTCGATAGAAGAAAAGCTTATGGGATGAGATTAAATATACCAGCAGGAACAGCCATTCGATTTGAGGTGATGACAGTTACCGGTTATTCTTGCAGATACCAGTTTCATATATTTTTCTGTTAGTGGATTTTATGAATTGTTTACTACTTCCTGCTGATAGATATGATGCTTCATCTCTTTCCTCCTAAAATTCTCTTTCTACCTTGATAGTCTTGTAATTAGAGTAGGATCTTTATTCTGTGATCTGACACGTGCAGCAGAAATATGTGAACTCTTATGAATATGCAGTGATGCGGGGCTCCCTGGAGGGCTGAACCTGCTGGATAACAGTAAAACAGGTTCAGCCAAGGGATGGCAGGGCCTGCTGGCTCATGTTCGAGGCTAGGGTTGCCACCCTAGGGGAGTCATTCCTAGTTATCTACTATACATATATTATTTTATGTCATTAGGGTTCATTTTTTGCTTTTTAGATTTTTTACCGCTGGCGTCTTCCCTGATGTTAGGGCTGTATTTAAGGACATGTGGTACTCCGGTTGTATCCTGCTTCGAGGCGGTGATTCATCCAGATTTTTTTCTCGTATCCATCCCAATTTTCTGCCGCCAGTCCCTCAAACTTTCCAGCTTGCTGCTGCAATCACCTCCCCCCTTCCTACTGCTGCCACTAGACCCATCCAACCTTCCTGTAGTTTGTTGCAGTCCCTTCGACCTTCCTGCCTGCTACTAACAAACACTGCCGACCTTCCCGCTTGCTGTCATCAAACTCCACCAGCCTACCTGTTTGTTGCCGCCATTCCCCTCGATCCTTCTTACTGTTGCCGCAATTATTCCAGCCCTCTATTGTTGGTTGCCACACCCCCAACTAACCAACCTATTTGCTGTCCATCCGCAACCCATCTCTCTTTCATCTTTGCCCTAGGGGTCGTTGGTGTTTGTTGTTGTTTTGTTCCTGTTTTAAGAGCCGTTGTAACCCTTCTAATTTTTTAGCAATAATATTTGCTTCTCTTTTGCAGGTATTAATTGGTATCATAGCTAAGTCTCCATAGTTTGGGTTTCCTAACATCCACCATATCCAAACTAACTGCACTGGGGAAAATATCAAACGGTCCGCAGGATGTCTAGAAAAATATGTGAGGCTAAAAATTTTGCTTTTAATGATCTCTATAATAGATTAGATACTAAGGAGGGTAAAATAATATTTGATAAACTAGCCAAACAAAGAGAAAAGAAAAGTAAAGATTTAACTCAAATAAAGTGTATTAAATATGAAAATCAAAAAGTGCTTTTCTTAGGAAAATATGTTCAACATCGGTGGGTGAATTATTTTGATAAACTTTTTAATGAAGTTTCTGAAAATACGATCGACCTTAATGTTCTTAATATCGTTAGTAATAATAAAACATTTCATTTTTACCGTCGCATTAGTAAAAATGAAGTTTAGGAGGCTTTAAAGAAAACCAAAGGTGGAAGTCTGTAGGACTTGATGATATCCCAATTTAAGTATGGTAATGTTTAGGAGATTTGGGAGCTTTTTGGCTTACTAAAGTCTTTAATATTATTTTTNTGGCTTACTAAACTCTTTAATATTATTTTAAAAACTAAAAAGATGCCTGAGGAGTGGAGGAAGAGTATTTTAGTCCCCATTTTTAAGAATAAAGGGGATGCACAAGAGTGTGCAAATTATAGAGGAAATAAGCTGATGTGTCATATTTTAATATTATGGGAGAGGGTAATTGAACATAGGTTAAGACGTATTAAGTTGATGTGTCATACTTTAAAATTATGGGAGAGGGTAATTGAATATAGGTTAAGACGCATCATTTTCTCATAATCAATTTGGATTTATGCCGGGCAGGTCTACTATGGAAGTTATACATTTATTGAGAAGTTTGATGGAGAAGTTCAAAGATAATACGGAAATCTACATTTTGATTTTTATTGATTTAGAAAAAGCTTACGATAAGGTTCTAAGAGATATCCTTTAGAGAGTTCTGATTTTTATTGATTTAGAAAAAGCTTACGATAAGGTTCCAAGAGATATTCTTTGGAGAGTTCTTTTTTATTGTTTTATTAATTTAGAAAAAGCTTACGATAAGGTTCCAAGAGATATCCTTTGGAGAGTTCTCGAATTATTGATGTAGAAAAAACTTATGATAAGGTTCCAAGAGATATCCTTTGGAGAGTTCTTGAGGAGAAAGTTTAGAAAAAGCTTACGATAAGGTTCCAAGAGATATCCTTTGGAGAGTTCTTGAGAAGAGAGATTAGAAAAAGCTTACGATAAGGTTCCAAGAGATATCCTTTGGAGAGTTCTCGAGAAGAAAAACTATGACTTATATTCAAGTCATTAAAGATATGTATACTAGAGCTGTTACTTGTGTTCAAACTGACTTATATTCAAGTCATTAAAGATATGTATAGTAGAGTCTACATTTGATTTTTATTGATTTAGACAAGCTTACGATAAGGTTCCAAGAGATATCCTTTGGAGTTCTTGAGAAGAAAGGTGTTGATATGACTTATATTCAAGTCATTAAAGATATGTATACTAGATTGATTTAGAAAAAGCTTACGATAAGGTTCCAAGAGATATCCTTTGGAGAGTTCTCGAGAAGATTTATTGATGTAGAAAAAACTTATGATAAGGTTCCAAGAGATATCCTTTGGAGAGTTCTTGAGGAGAAAGTTTAGAAAAAGCTTACGATAAGGTTCCAAGAGATATCCTTTGGAGAGTTCTTGAGAAGAGAGATGTTGATATGACTTATATTCAAGTCATTAAAGATATGTATGCTAGAGCTGTTACTTGTGTTCGATCTGAAGGAGGTTTGACCAAATAATTTCCTATTTTTGTTGGATTACATCAGGGATCAGCTTTAAACCCATATCTTTTTTCTTTAGTTATGGATGGTCTTACTGGACATTTACACGAGGATGTACCTTGGTGTATGCTTTTGGCTGATGATATCCTTCTCGTGGATAAAACGAGAGAAAAAGCCCAAGAAAAACATGAATTATGGAGGTCTACATTGGAGTCTAAAGGCCTTCATTTGAGTAGAACTAAACTGATTACATGGAATGTAATTTTAGTAGTAGTAGCTCTAGTGACATAAGTAAGTAGTGTAACTTTGGGTGATCAAATTATTAAAAGCTGTGAACGATTTAGATATCTCGGGTTTGTTGTTCAAAGCCATTGTGATATAGATGGGGATGTTAATAGTAGAATTTAAGTTGGTTGGTTGAAATGGAGGAATGCTTCAAGCCTTTTGTGTGATAGAAAAGTACCCCTTAGACTGAAAGGAAAATTTTAATAAGACGGTGGTGAGACCTGCAATATTTTATGGTGCTGAATGTTGGCCTTTAAAAGAGAAGCATAATATGCCAAGATGAGAATGATTAGGTGGATGAGTGACTTTGCACTTAAAGACAAAATGCAAAATTATTATATCCGTGATAGGGTTGGTGTAGCTCATGTGACAGAAAATTAAAGAAAGTCGTCTTAGATGGTTTGGTCACATTAAGCGTCAATCATCTGATGATCCGATGAGGAGAGTAGATGTTTTAAATTCGACGTATGTTAAGAAAGACAGAGGTAGACCTAGGAAAACTTGGGCTTATTGTATAAAAAAATGATCTTAATTTATTAGATCTAAATGAAAATATGACACTAAATAGGACGCACTGGAAAAAAGATTCATGTAGCCGACCCCACTTAGTGGGATTAAGGCTTTGTTGTTGTTGTTGTTGTTGTATTTCTCCAAACTTTAAGCATGCTGCCTAGGAGACACATCCCAAAATCTCCCTGGGAAGCGATACAACAAGAGATCCGATAAACTTTAGTAGAGACTTGCTAAAATTGAAGACGACACCCACAGAGAGATTACCCTCGACCATGACATGGAGAGCCGAAGAGAACAAAGGGATGAAGAACTGAATCCTTTTCATTGAGAGGACTTCAGTGATGAGAAAGATAGGCCCTTACACTTCGAAATTCAATATCAAAGGAGACCAAAAGAGGAGTCACCTGTATGGATCCGAATGATTTCATCGAATGGTTATAGTCAGTTGAGAAAATCGTCAAGTACAAGGAAATGCTAGAAGATAAGATGGTGAAACTTGCGACCATCAAATTGAAAAAGAGCGTCTTATGGGTGGAAAATTTGCATAGGCATAGAAAGAGAGAGGGTAGTGATAAGCTTATACGGTCGGAGAAGATTAGGAAGGAGATGCAAAGAAAATACGTACTACTTCATTATCTTCAGGATATGTTTCTGAGACTATCACCTATGACGGAGATACCTATTAGTGGAGGAGTTTACGACACAGTTTGGTGAGTTGCAAATGAACTATGAGTTGGCCGAGCCAGAGGAACATACCATGACGAGGTATCTTGGGACCTTAAAATTCGCTATCAACATTGTTGTGTAATTGTAACCCTATTGGTCATTTGGAGATGTCCAAACCTTAGCCTTAAAAGTGGAAAGACAACAAAAATAAAATAGACAATAATCCTCTTTCAAACAATCACCTAAAGGTACACTTGGAAGATCAGACAGGGCATTGAGGATGGATCTGAGTGGAAAGAAACTCGGAAAGGGTAATTTGACCAGTATTGTACTTACCAGGAGATGCTTTAGGTGCCACGACTATGGACACATAACCTCAGACTATCTCACGAGCTGAGTTGTTTCATTCACGGAACATGACGTTGCCGAAGAAATGGAGGAAGAGGAAGCACAAGATGATTTGGAGGAGGAATTTCAGCTCCAAGGAGATGAGGGAGAGTTGTTAGTCATCAGGAGAGTCTTACAGACCAAGTTGGGGAAGGATCATTCATGGCTGAGACAGTATTTTCTGTACCAAGCGTACGGTGAAGGGAAAAGTTTGTAGTCTGATTTTCGATGGTGAGAGTTGTGAAAATGTAGTACCGACTCTGATGCTGTAGAAACTGGTTGATCCCACAAAAGTATCCGCAGTCCTACTCTCTTGGCTAGTTGAAAAAGGGAAATGTGATATGCATTGATCAACAATGCTTGGTTTAGTTTTTCTATTGAAGATCAACTACAGGAGCAGGTTTGGTGCAACGTGGTTCCTATTTACGCGTTGTGATGACCGACCTGAGACTTGGAATTAACCAAGACGGTCTGACGGTGAAAATTATAACTCTGCTATTCTAATTGTTTTACTAACAGTTTCATATTCAAAACAATACATAGAAGTGCTACTAAAGAAAGCAATAAAAATTAACAAGTAGAAATTTGTACCTTTCTATTTGTTGTTCTCGTCTCTTGTACACATTTGCTCATCTTCTATTCATCTTGTTTAAATATTTAAAACCTAAAAATAATATTATGCTATATAATGAGTTATCTAAAGATAAGTCAGGTGTAATCACACTTCTAAATTACAATAATCTAAGAAAAATAATTTAATATGCATTCGAGTCTATAAGAAAACCTATAATATGTTGGTCTTTCAGATTTCTATAAGCAATCTTATATATACCAATGCATGTATCAATAACCTTTTTTACACGAACATACATTAATCTTCTATATGCATTTATTTTAACTTTATATGTCATTTTTGAGGGACTTTCATCACACCATCGATCTCATAGTCAGTTCAGTATTATCGAATCGACTCGCCTATAGACTATGACCAGTAGAGTATGAGAAGTTACAACGATGGGGACGAGATCTTGTTGCGAGAGGTTTGGTCTAAGAGAACACTAACCCTTGTGTTATGTCCACCTTGATGGTACCCAAGAAATATAGATCGTTGAGGATATGAATTGGCAGCACAACCATCAACAAGGTTACTCTCAAATACTGTTTCCCCATACCTCGCTTCAATGACCTCTTAGATTAGTTGCATGAACCATCGTATTTTCCAAAGATTAACTTACGATACACCAACAAATTTTCATCATCTGCCACATATCTCGAGACAAGCTTAGGTCTCAAAGTAAATTTTTGAGGGAAAAAAACATTCAAACTTTAATTAAAAGTTATGCATAACTTCGAATTCGACAAACTTACAATCAAACTGACTGACTCATCGAGACAGACCCAATGGTGCCAAAATTGGTTCAATCTGAACCAAATCAAACCGGATCTGACCATTAAATCACTTTTAAAAGCTTTTCAGGCATATTTGGAAATTCAAACAGTTGCCGAATCTAACGAGCTTATAGTTGAATCATGCATCTCAACAAGAAGAATCCAATGAGCCCTGAATCACTTAATTCCAACATCATTAAAACACTCGAATGTCAATCAAATGCCGTTCGATTGAAATAATCTTTTTGGACGATCTGGTCAGAGTGATCCAGATTCCTTTATTAATTACAACTAGGACTCTATAAATAGAGCTCTATCTCGTTCTAAGAGGTGTCGGCACTAAAAAGAAGGGTTTTAGAGAAAGGTTTTGGGGGGTTGCCCGTAATAAGCTGTCGGCAGCCGGAATCGAAATCCCGTCGCCCGCTTCGGAAGGACGTTTTAATTTACGTATATATATATATATATATATAATTTTAGGAAAATATGAAATCAAACTGACCTCATATTTTTCGCAGTTTAAATGAAATAGCACTCTACCTCAAATCCTGTATCTACCCCGAGGGATAAACACAAGACTTGAGGATGAGACTCGATCAAATAAACTAAGAAAGATATGACATTCGTTTGGTCTGCGAAACCGTTTTATTTGCCGACAAGTTCCCCTATTTAATACAAAGAATTAAATAGGGTTTATTTTAAGCTGGGTTCGGAAAAGCTTCCTATAAGGGCAAGCCCCTATAGTTAATTACATCTTAAATGACCGAAGTCACCTAAGAAGGCTCTCGATAAAAATCAGGGAATAATGTCTTCAAAGAGGTCAAAAGGATAGGACTTTACAACGAAATCGGACGAAGAGGTGTGAAAGGGGAAAAGCTCAAATCTGGAACATTGTTGAGGAATCCAAATGAAGAGAAACTAGGGGAGGCCACAGATCCTGAGGAGAACCTCAGTGACTTCCCAGTCTATCCTATGGTTTGGCTCCAATTTTAGGAAGAAAATATTAAAGTGTTTTATCCTGCCAATTTTATTTAATTAGGGCTTATATTTGCGTGATAGGGTCACTCAAATTGCCTAGAAGATATGAGGGTTTACGTCGTATCGGACGACAACCTCGGAACCTAGAACGAGTTAGGGCTTAAATCGTACAGCAGAGCTATACGAATGCCTAAAGAAAAGGTGGAGGATTTATGTTGCGCTAGGCAAACAACCTCGAAAACCTATGAATTGTTTTTTAATCTCTAGGAAAAGGAATTATGTTGCGCTAGGCAAACAACCTCGAAAACCTATGGATTGTTTAATTTCTAGGAAAAGGAAAATTGCGCTAGGCAAACAACCTCGAAATCCTATGGATTGTTGTTTAATTTCTAGGAAAAGGAATAGCGCTAGAGGCAAACAACCTCGAAAACCTATGGATTGTTGTTTAATTTCTAGGAAAGGGAATGAGTTTCACTGGGGAAGACATGTTCTGCTGTTGAAGATGGCCATGCTGCCCACCGCGCTAGCTCCAAGCTCCTTGACGTGACGAGTTTAAGTTTTCTAGGGTGTCTAGTTATAGTATCAAATCAAACGACCATATGGTTGTAGTCCTCTAAACATCCTATGTAAAAAAAGGTAAACATGTTTAAAGTTATAAGATGTAAAATGTGCGATGCAGGAACGAACAGTAGCATGCAAGTGGAACAGTAGTAGGCAGAAACAGGAGCAGTATGACATGCTATACATGAAAGACAGTAGCAGGTAGAAACATGACAAGTGTAACATGTTATATAGGGAGAACAGTAGCAAGTAGAAACAGGAGTAATATGACATGCTTTACAGGAACAAACAGTAGCAAGTAAAAACAGGAGTAATATGACATGCTATACAGGAAGAACAACAGGTAGAAACAGGAAAATATGCTATACAGGAAGAACAACAGCAGGTAGAAACAGGAAAATTAAGTGCTGTAAAATATAAATCAAACATGTACGCCCGTGAGATCCGGTGTCCCTTAAGCATAGCAAACCTAAATACATCTCAAAAAGCAAAGTCTGGAAGAAAACGTCATCCAGAAAATTCGAGGAAAAGCGGAAAAACTCGAGAGACTCGGCGAAAAAGACTCAAGTAAAAGAAAATCCTCAAAACTCCTGGGGAAATCCCGTTAGAAAAGAAAAGTAACACGAGTGCCTCGTCCCAAAACTTCGATAAAATAAAAAGAAAAATTCGGATGAGGGGGACCGCAAGAACTCGTATGGGACTAGGCTCAGCTATATTTATTCTCGAGGGACCACGAAGGCTACTCGGTCACTCGAATGTACAGAACCNAAACACAAGACTTGAGGATGAGACTCGATCAAATAAACTAAGAAAGATATGACATTCGTTTGGTCTGCGAAATCGTTTTATTTGCCGACAAGTTCCTTTATTTAATACAAAGAATTAAATAGGGTTTATTTTAAGGTGGGTTCGGAAAAACTTCCTATGAGGGCAAATCCCCTATAGTTAATTACATCTTAAATGACCGAAGTCACCTAAAAAAACTCTCGATAAAAATCAGAGAGTTAATTACATCTTAAATGACCGAGGTCACCTAAGAAAACTCTCGATAAAAATCAGGGAATAATGCTTAAATGACCGAAATCACCTAAGAAAACTCTCGATAAAAATCAGGGAATAATGTCTTCAAAGAAGTCAAAAGGATAGGACTTTTCAACGAAATCGGACGAAGAAGATGTGAAAGGGAAAGNAAGGCTATACGTGGACACTTATGCATCGGACATAAGCATCGAAAACCGAACCAAGAAGCAAGGAAAAAAAAAGAACAAAACTGGGGTGAGAGAGAGGAGACACTGATCCATCTAAAACAACGAAAAGGAGACTAGATCAGTTCTCAAGNATTTTGGTTGTCCACGAGTCAATTACGCTACCAGGCATAGGACTGCCAACAACCTGAGGAGGTTCGAGCCGAATACCGCTAGACTTATGTCGGTGAAGGATACCATATCCTATTGTTCATCAAATGTCTGGATCTTGATGTTATAGGATATGGTATCTTTCTGCTCTATCTTCGGTGTGCCTTTATCATCAACACCGTACGCCCCAAAAC
>JXCR01033424.1:22526-32781 GCA_002079205.1 Phalaenopsis hybrid cultivar | reverse complement strand
ATAGCATATATTTCAAACCAAGGAGTGCCACAGGAAGCCAAAACCGAGCCCCCAAACATGCATAAAACAGTCAGATGCACTCCCTAGTTCAAGCAAATAACCAAGTTCAGCTCTTAGGACATGCCCACATTTCATTTTAAGTACACCTGAAATGAATATCTCAACAATATGTTAAAGTAAAATGAACTAGCATGTTGTATTCACCCAATAGATCTAAGCTCAAAGGCTCGGCAGAGAGGAAAACCGAAAGGAAACAGGGCACCGAAGAAAGGGGGGAAGAGAGGGGTACCTCAAGAATGCTAAAGTAAAGCCCTGCCACACCAGAGTTCACCCCAAAGAAGCGCTCTCACAGAAATTTCCTCTCCAACCTCCTCACAACCGAAAAATTCTCGCTCTCCTTTTCTTGCCAACTTTTTCAACAACCTCCAAAAAATCCAAAGGAACTATCCTTATAGGCAGAGAATAGAGGAGAAGAGAAAGAAAACCACCCCCCAACAGTCCACAGCACTCGAATCGGGCCAAAAAAAAAAAGGGATGCCCCCTGCCTACAGAAGGCGAAGCCAACAACATCTCTCGGACCGAGCGGCGAGACCAATGGCAGTGAGGGAAGCATCGGCAAGAGGAGAAGAAATGCCATTCCAGTGTACCAGGGAACAAGCTTCTCAGAGTCAAACTATCGAGAGAAGAAAATCCACNATATATATATATATTAATTAAAACACGATTTACTCGCGCGCGGCGACGCGACAAAATGGGTGTCCTCCTGGGCAAAATCGACGTTCCGGAAGCGTCGGTGCAGTCCGTTTTGTCATCCGGGGTTGCTCGGACGACGTCGTCGACAATCCGGTCAAAAATGCGTCGAAATTCAAATTTTATTAAATTTCGACCCGCGATCAATCGTCCCAAAAGGTTTACTTGAGCATTCGACAGGTAACAGTGCAGGTAATGCGAATTGCGGCGATCAGACAGGTCGACTCTCCGAATTGCTAAGCTTGTGCGCGCGGGAGTGCGAATTGTGCAGAAGGCCACCCTTTTGGGTTTCCTCATATCAGTTTCATCCTTCTAAGTGCTAGAAGTCGATACCACACACGCGAAACACCAAAGGAGGACGGAAGTAGGTCGAACTAAAACGAGGCGGGTCCCACTTCTAAGGTTCTAAGATAGTCGCAGGAAGACCCCTAAGGCTAGATCCTAACTCCTACGAGAAATACTAGACCTCACGAAAAATGAGGTCAACAAGAGGGTACTTGGGGCTTGAAGCCTGAAGAAGACTAAAGCTTGTGGAAGGAGCTAAAGTCCCTTATCACCTTTGCACCAACAAATCGCCGCTCTCTAGTGAACTTCGACCGTAGCTGCCACCCTCAGACAATCTCTAGCTGTCTCCACCCTCTGGCCAACTCAAGTCGTCATTGCCTCAAGCCAACTCAGGCTGTCGTCGCCTCCGAACAACTCGAGTTGTCGCTTCCTCTTGCCACTTTGGTTGTCGTCGCCTCTAGTGCCACTGACTGCCACCACCTCCGACAGCCTCCAATGCTGACCATTGCCAACTATCATCGGCTGCCGCCTACTCTTTGCAACAATACACCGTATGAAGCAACTTACGAAGCGACTCCATCATCTTGGACGTCGTGTTGACCTTGAAGGCAATGTATTGAAGCCCTGACTATTGCTCCTCCATGCAATTGTTCTCTACCACGAAGCTATAAGTCCTTCCACGCACCAACGTTGTAACTTAAGAGTTTATGTAACCCTTTCCCACCTGTGGGACAAGAAACTGAACTTGCAATCTCCAATTTATAAAGAATCTTTTCAACTGAATCAAACTTCGTGATTTTTTCCCTTCTCAAATTTTTCATGTAAAAATCTTCTTGTGTTTCTGCATATCATTTCTTATTTTGTGTGTGTGTGTGTGTGTTAGGTTCTCGTGTTGCTTTAAGATGTTAATTAATCACTCTACCACCGTGAATTCTCTTGCACACATCAGTTTGACGCTGTCTATGAGAAATAGATAATCCTACCATTGAAGTACTTGCAAGACTTGTTGCATAGCCGTCAGGTGCAACATTCACAAGAACAAAGCATCCCACTCCAACAACCATCATCCTAAAAGGTTGTCACGGAGCCAAGGGCGTAAGGCCTTTGCATCTTCCTACCCTGGAAGGCATTACTTTGCTGGCGAGGAGTTCTCTGGGAGATCGAGTACGCATGATAAAGGAGTTAAGTTGAGATTGTACAACTTTTATGCGGGACTCGACATCTGCTGTCTAATGTAGCATGCTTACCACTGGGTCAGCACCCTATAGAAAATGTGTTGCTCGAAAATATTCGTATCGGGCCCTCTCCCTGCGAGGGAACCCTTATCTTATCAATAATGCCAGTATCATTCATTCGTCTCACGCAACTCACATGGCACCACCCGACCTTCCAGCTGTTCCTGATGATGTCATTCTTGACGAGCTAGGACGTCTGTTCCGAGAAGAGTTTCCTCTAAAGAAAAGGGATCACTTCCCAGCTTATCACAACTTTTAAGAATCTTCTTGTTTAGAGAAGGTCCTCCAACACTCCATTCCACCAGACTTTAAACTCCCGAACATCGACGTCTACGAAGGGATAACTAACCTCTACAAGCATGTTGACCACTACTGAACTATCATGCAAATCATTCTGCCTCTGATGTGCTTTTATGTCAAGTATTCTCATCCACTCTCAACAAACTCACACATGACTCTACTCTCTCCTAGGGGCATTATTAACACCTTTAATGAGCTTTTCAGACTTTTCGTGGAACAGTTCATGATGAACTGCCAGATCATTAAGGTTTCATCCCATCTCTCAGGAATTTGCCAAAATGAGGGAGCGTCGCTCGATGTCATTAAGGTTCTCCACGGGAGCTTTCTAAATTTCTGGAGTTGATTCAGAGTTGCTGAGGGGGGTCTTCCTTGGAGGGGCTCTGCCCAAAACCTTCCTCTTCGTCACTGATATGAGAGACAACCCACTCTTATGCCGAGCTTGTACACCGTGTCGAGATCCAAATCACTGCAGACGAGGCCATGAACGCGCAGAAAGAGCAATTCAAGGGAAAAGCATTTGTTGTTCTTTAAGATACTAAGATAAGCATTTGCAATCCATGAGCGCGCAGAAGGTGTAACGCTTGAATGGTCGCCCAGCTGGCCTATCCCATTTCTTGGCTCATTATAGGGATAAGTATTTGTTGTTCTTTAAGATAGTAAGAGGTGCTTGAAATGTCAATTTTCAATGGATGGATGAATTCGGGTTGCTTTCAAAACCCGCCCAAGGGGAGATGCTACATATCTAACCGCCTTTTCATCTCACGTGATATGCTCTTTCCTAGTCAGGGTGGAAAACTCGGTCGACCGATCAATCTATTATGTCGGCAAGATTCTCTCCGACAAAGAAAGTCATTACTGGATGACAAACAAGACTGTGCTAGCCTTGGTATTCTCAGTAAAGAGACTTTGTCCGTACTTCTAGATTCGCACCATCAGCGTACAAACAACTCCTTTTGAAGACTATCCTGCAAAAGCCAAAAGCATTGTAAGGATTGATTAAATGTTCAGTAGACTTTGGAGTGTTTGACATTCACTACTTACCCGACCAGATATCAAATTGTAAGTATTTGCCGACTTTGTGGTGAAGTGTATGATGCCTGCTTTTGACGCATTGACTCTTTCACCCCCACTTTCACCTCAGTGGACATTGTACGTGGAAGGATTGTCTGGAAACTCTGGAGGCGGTGCTGGAATACTGCTCTTTTCCCCGAAGCAAGACTTTTTGGAGCATGGACTTCTGAAATTTTCCACCACCAATAATGTTGTTGGTTTATGAAGCCCTCATTGCAAAGCTAAAGCTCGTCATCGAATGTGAAGTTCAAAACCTTATCATCTATATCGACTCCCAACTTATCACATCCCAAGTAGAGGGAGGCTTTGAAGCCCAAAAGTCACATTTAGTGTAGTATCTCAACTTAGTGAAGATGCTTCTCTCCCGAATCAAAACATACTAGATCATTTACATACTTCAAGAGTAGAACACCTGAGTTGATGCCCTCTCCAAGCTCGCGACCTCAACTACCGGAGATCTTTTCAAGAGAAGGCACATCAAGAAGGTACATTTTCCCAACATCCAAGACCCTTGGGTGAGTCTTGCCTATAGACAAACCAAATGAGCAATCATTTCCTTCTTCTGAGGTAGAACGCTACCTGATGATTTTACCGCGACAACTCGCTTTTGACCCATGACCGCCAACTTTATTTTTATCGGGGACGAGCTATATAAGAAGGCATTTGTCGGTCCATGCCTTGTGTCTTCCCCCATTTAAAGTTGATTGCACTCTGCACGAAGTTCATTCCTACATATGGTGATAACGTACGTTCACATCTACGTCCTAGGCACGATGGTAGTGAGGGTAGTCTTCTTGTATCTTATTCAAACATCAAGTTTATGACAACTTCTTCCATGCTAGGGACAACCTTCATTGCGGTCTCGAATGGTCGTTCACGTTAACATCAGGGCACAATCGTGGTGGGCTAGTCATCCCACATTTCATTTTGACATCATGTCTTCGAGATTTGCTTCCAGATTGGGGAGGGGGGGACTTCAAAAATAACACTTTCTAAGTGCCCCTCACCGTACTTGAGTTCTTCCTCAATCGTATCAAGAAATGCTCTCTGTTTCTCAAGGCTGGGAATAGGTCGCAATGGGTGTAACTATATTTTCAAGAAAATACGACCCATTGCAACCTATTCCCAGATTTTTTTAGGGGGGGGGGGGAACAACACTTTCTAAGTGCTCCCCATTGTACTGGAGTTCTTTCTCAACAGTATCAAGAAGCTGATCTCTTCAAGGTTTAATATATAAGCTGATTTATAAAGCTTTTGTGGAAACTAAACTTGTAGAAGGACAATAATTTCAAAAGAAGCAACTTGTAAGTTATCAAATATCATTCTTTAGCTGTAACTATATTTTCAAGAAAAAATACGGCCCATTGCGACCTATTCCCAGTCTTGAGAAACAGAGAGCATTTCTAACACCTCATTCTGGACTTAATCGATTTTAAAGTGACTCAATTCGATCTTCTTTCATCACAGGCTACAGTCGTCAAACAGAAGCTTCAACTAACAATATTGGATAGTCTAAAAAGCTTTGGTGCATTTTCTCTGACTTCTTTCATAACAGGTTATAGTTGTCAAGCAGAAGCTTCGACTAACAACCTTAGATAGATCAATTATCTTTTATGGATTTCATATGACTTTGTCTATCACGGGTGTACGCTGTAGAGAAGTTGCTCCGCATATAAAACTTAGAAAAGGTCCCACATTCTTAATGGATTCTCCTTCCAACTCTTCTCCAACATTAGTTAACAAACATCTCTGTCGATACAACCTCAGACAAGTCTTACATTCTTCGTGGATTACAACTGGCTTCTTTCATAATAGACTGCGGTCATGGAGTGTTCACGCCCTGACTAAGAAACCAAGGAAAATTCAAACATTCATGATGCCTTAAATTTTGTACAATCAGAACAAATCGAAGGGCTTACAGACATCTTTAGTGGAGTTCTTAGCGTTGTTCCTGTTCGTGCTTAAAGACAAGGAAGGAAGCCGGAATCAAGTGGTAGGCGACTGCCATTTACTGATCACTTCCATGCATACTTTAGTCATAGACTTTGAGATATTGAAGGAATTTTATGAGACAGATGGGGATTTCAGAGAGATATGAGAGCAGCGTCGGGAGAATCCTGCAGAGCTATATCACTGGGCTAAAGTTTGCCTATTCCACTCAAATAAGTTGTGTTTCGAGGTTTGAAAGTCACAATAGAGGACTTACAGTACACTTTTGCGAGGATAAGACTTTCACACTTATTATGGAACACTTTTGGCCTCGACTGGTGAGTGATATGGAGCAGCATGTCAGGATATGTCCGATCTGTCATATGGCCAAAACCAGAGGATAGAGTGTGGGACTATACACTGCATTTTTATCATCGGAGGCCCTGTGGGTGGATGTTAGCATGGATTTTGTAGTGGGTCTTCCGAGAACATAGCGAAACAAGTATTCAATGATGGTTGTGGTGGACAAATTCTAAAAAATGGCGCACTTTGTACCTTGCCACCGGACTCTGGATACATTGCATTTTGCTGATTTATACTTCATGGAGGTAGTAAGATTACACGAGATACTCAAGAACATCACTTCCGACAGTGATGTCAAGTTTCCGAATCACTTTTGAGGACCCTATGGGGGAGGCCTGACATTAAGCTTCAATTCAATTCGACAGCTCACCCTCAGACAGACAGTCAGACGGAGACGGTGTTCAAGAGTTTGGGGAACCTTTTGAGGTGCTTTGCGGGAAAGAATATTAAGCAATAAGATTTGATCCTAGCCTAAGCTAAGTTTGCTTGCATTAGATCCGTGAGTCAGACCACGAGACACACCCACTTTATATTGTGTACGGGCGGAATCCTCGCACTCCACTTGACTTAGTATTGCTCCTTCCGATATTAGTATCGATGCTGAGGAGATGGTGCAAGAGATCAGAAGCTACATAAGGAAGCAGGAAAGGAGATCACTAAGCAAAACCGTAAGTACCAAGCTTAAGCAAATAAGGCCAGAAAAATGGTGAATTTTCGAGAAGGGTGCCTATTGTGGATCTAATTGAAGAAAGTAAAATTTCTTTGAACCCATACATATTGCATGAAAGTAGTGAAAGGGTTAGAGAACTATGCATGTAAGCATCTATCATGTACAAAAATGGAACTTATCTTCTACAGGTATAGAAGAAAGCTTCCTATCATCATCTATTTGCATAAAAAGAAAAGAGCCATGAAGGGAAAGCTTGACGCAAAAATGAGCTGTCCAATTACCTTTGCAAGGTGTGTGGAAAAAAACTTGTTTAAAGTTCAAAAGAAAGGCAAGATCCAGTGCAATTTGTCGTTACCGTCGCCAAATATTATGCACCATAAAAGAACACAACAGTTGCATAATGCTAGTGTTGTCCCCCTCGATAATGATGCTCTTAAAGTCAAACATCCAAGGTTCGAATATGTGCTGATGAGAATGATCCGCCATGAGTTTGACTTGAGTGCTGTCTCAATGTTGAAAATGTTGTCCCAAAGCAATGATACTGTTGCCATTCTCGTCACAGATGATAGCACCAGTACCCACAATTCAGGAGGGTAGAAGTGCACCATCAACATTCATTTTTAGTCATCCGGGAGAAGGGGGAATGCTAGAAATAAGAAAGAACCATATCGGAAGGTTGGTTAGCCTCCCTTGCCCTCGAACTGGATAGAAATGAGTCTTGGTAAGAGCCTCGATTATTGTCGCAACAATGATGGTCGGCGGTGTTGCGAGCACGTCAGTAGTGGTGGATCACATAATAGAATCACCGAGCTTTGGGCAATTTGGAATTTGCGGGTTGTGCGGAGAACATTGGCCACTTCGTTGAAAGAATGGTAGGTAGGCAGGAGGATTCCCTGTAAGCTCAGATTATCCTTGACCCGACAAAACAGTAAACAATTAGAAATACTACGGTCCTAGTCCTTGCCACCTGGCAGCCCCATGGACAATTAAGGGTGTACTCAAGGCCCCTCTTGGCCGGCTAGGCGCTCATGGGAATGGACCAAAAGATGCTTTACTCAACCAGCCCTAGTAATTTTCCGACGTTGGGAAGGTAGCTTCGTAGGCAAGGGAGGTAATGGTTCTACACATATGCATCCTGTTGAGCTCTAGGCACTCTTCATGCAAGTCCTGATGAATTTTAATTTGCTCAATTATAGCAGCCATATCATTTCCAAAGAAATTAACAAATAAATGGTGATTACAGGAGCCATTCGAGAGCAGGTTGGACGCCCAAACATTCTTCAATGCATGATTATTAGCCGGGCTAGGCTATTTTCTGACACGAGTGCCGAAAATCCATGCCTGATTTAAGATATCAATGATTTTCCACCTTTTAATGGGCTGCAAAAATAGAAAGCTTTCACAAACAATCCTCAAGGACATTGAAGTGTGGTAGTTGTAGTGTTGGGCTGAAAATTGAAGTTGTATTTCCCTTTTAAGCCTTTGTGTCGAAGTAATTCTCTGTATTGTAGAATGGTCCACACAATACGAGCTCTGCGCCCCTTCCAGTTCTTTGACGCATGAAAGCGAAGACTACAAGGTAAATCAGTTTCCATAACATGTCCCACTCCCAATAATTTACAACATTTTGGTTAGCATTCTTCTGACACAAGAATTGCCGACATCTCCTTTCCAATACATGAAGTATACTAGATGGTACGTTAGTGTGCGTAAGTACATGGACATGGAGAGGAACGAGGAATTAATTAGGGTAGCACGTCCTGCCAACGAAGGTTTTCTAGTTCCCCGTGCATTTAGTTTGTACTCCGACCTGTACAGAAAGTTAGAAAAATCATCCTTGGTGAGTTTCCGTTGCGAGCTTGATTTCTAATTATTCTAGCTCCACCTTCTTGAAATACGAGACGTTCGAAATAGAGAAGTTCGAAATACGCCGCTACTTTCAAGCCAGGATGGCTTTACTAAAGAGACCACAAATTTTGTAGACTTTATTTATTGCCCTGTCCATTAACAATAACCATACAAATTAGTCATAATAGTTTTTAGTGGCACCATAATCGCTTCCGAAAAAAGGATAATATCATCCGCATACAACAAATGCGAGATGGTTGGAGCTTCCTGAGCATTTTTTATGCCAATGTGTCTCACACTTTGGGATAAGGCCCTGAATTGGAGTTCGAAACACAAAATGAACAAATATGGGGATAAAGGGCAGCCTGCTGAAACCCACCTTCATCCTTAATCCATGGCGATTGTCTACCATTGATGAGCAATGAAAAGCTTAGGTGTTCAACACAACATAGGACCCACTTCTTGAAACTTTTAGGGAAATCCCAAGCCTCAAGACTTCCATTAGAGTAGTCCAACTCATTTTGTCATATATTTGTTCCATATCAATCTTAATCAACATGAGGTCACCTCTCATATGGAATGTTTGAGTTAGTTGATCATTTCTTAGGCCACCAAGCAATGATTGGAGATGGATCTGTAAGGAACTAAGGCTCCTTGCTCCTCAGAAATGTGGGATTGCAATGCCCCTTTGATTAGATTAACAAGAATTTTGGTCACCACTTCAAAAATTATGTTGCAAAGGCTGATTATCCTAAACATGGTGATTAGAAAGAAAGGTTTCCGTAAAGGGTGTGTTTAGCGTTAATTGTAAGAAAGAGTACAAAAAAATTTAAAAACAGGCCCTCAGGCTTGTTTAAAAAAAATCCTATCATCTCGAAGGATAGCAGAAAGCTCTGAAGATTCAGGCACCAAATCAAAAGAGAAGCTATGTAAAAGAGCTCTTTGTTCACGAAAGTGGGGAACTCAGTTGAGCTCCCGAAGAACAAATGGAAAAATAACCCATCTAAGAGAAGCAAAAAAAACCTAATAATGACATTGCTTCGGATTTTTGCTTCAAGTCTTCAGCTTCATAGAATTCTTCATAAAGTTCATGGTGCTAGTTTTATTGCCCTCCACCATAAAACCTTTAGTTTATAACATCCAATGTTGTAAAAAATGATGGTCCAAAGGATTGCTTGAAGCTCCACATATCCGCTATCCCAGTGCTGAACATGTAGCCCCACCGCACCAAGAAGTTTCTCAATCTCATCTCTAAAAGCCACGCCAATACTAGCACAAATGTTAGCGAGGAGTGCTCCATCCACATTAACCTTTATCCATCTGAAGGGGTGGAGGGCACCATAATAAGGGAGAGGACAAGCCAGCATACTGGTTAGTGACCCCCAATGCAGAGAGAAAGGTTTCCAATGGAAGCATTTGGAATGTTCAAGCTCAGGAAGTTGGATCTTTCAAAATCCTCAAGAAGCTGAACGACAACGCCTACAAAATTGACCTATCAGGAGAGTACAATATTTCTAATACTTTCAATGTGATAGATTTAGCTCCTCACTATGAAAAGCCAAAAATTTTTTATGAATGAGGTTGAAGTTCCCCCAACCTCCGAGACTGACACGAGGCTGACTAGGGGGCTGAACCGGCTGGATAACAACTGAACTGATTCAGCCAAGGGATGGTAGGGCCGACCGGCTAATGTTTCGAGTTTATGGTTTCCACCCAAGGGGAGAGGCCTCCCCCTCCTAGTTATTTACTATATATATATAGATATGTATATGTGTTTGTGTGTGTGTATATATATATATATATA
>JXCR01033424.1:5013-22476 GCA_002079205.1 Phalaenopsis hybrid cultivar | reverse complement strand
ATTGTGTGTGTGTGTATGTATATATATATATATATATATATATATATATATATTATGAAAAGCCTAAAGGCTGATTTTATTGAAATTGAAAAAATACATAAAGGTTGTATGAGAGGGCCCAATAGAGGCATTCTACTCATACGATACGAAATACAGTACCACCCCAACAAAAAAATAGAGATAGACTCAAAAAATTCAAAACATGCGGAAAACAAGTAGCTAGGGATGAGCCAGTTTAGTTATGTCTCTTCCTCTAATTTTAGTAGCGGAGTCAGATAACAAACTTTGAAGTGTCGTGTCATTGCAAGGAGTAACCAAAGTATCATTCATTAAGTTTTCAAGTTGGAGTGTGCCTCCAACATTCTTCCGCCGAGAAGTGTAAACTTATCATTTTTCATTTGAAAACTGGCTCATGTGATCCTCAGTCTGATTAGATATTAGAACCGCAGTAGAAGGAATGACAGTCGTTGCCACAACGATAGGTTCTAGTGTATGTGAAGTGTGAATTGTCGCATTTGCACCTGATGCTTGTTGAATAGGAGGTGCGGGGCTATCCTGACTTTCGATCCGAACATTATCCCTTATAGTATGGTCAGGAGAAGGGTTCCTAGCGTCATACACCATTTTCTGTCTTGTGATGATTCCCTTCTTTTGACTATTGGTTCTCAACTGTAGAACGTGTTCAAGAGGCACGTGGGGTGCACTAACAACATGTTTCTGCTTTTGACTATTGGTTCTCAACTGTTGGTGCAATCTGAAACATTTCTCTTGCGGGTGTCCAAACATCTTGCAGTGCTTGCAGTAGTAAGATTTTTGTTCTATAATAATTTTTTGCCAATAACCATTGTGAGCAGAGCCAAACCAGACTTCTTATACATTGGTAGTGTAATATCCCTTTCAATCAAAATCTTAGTAATAGATGGTTTTAAGAAATGAACTATAGATGTGTCTACCTAAAAATGTTTTCCAAGTGTAGTCTCAATTGCATATAAGATAGGTTGGTCAAAGAATTTAAGCTTGAGTTCAGGTAATGAGAACTAGATAGACGCAATTGGGGGTTTTTGACTGTGATCAAAATCAAGGGTTCATTTGAGCAATTTTATATGATTTTCTTCGATTGTGATAAATTTTTGTTGAGAAAATCCTTGTGTAATATTCTTTTATGCTCAGCTGTATCATAACATGTCTTCCGTCGAAAAGACCTACTTGCCAAACCCCCACTAGTTTGAAATCTTAAAAAAACTTCATGATAATCTCCATCTTAGGGCGACTTAATTGGAACTTTCCAATTAGTAAAAATTTGTATTTTCCTGCATGAGTTGAAATTCCAGCTTCAGAGAAGAATAGTGTTGGTTTACCCACCTTTTTCTTTACTTTTTTGATGAGATTGCAATCTCCATGTCCTGCAATAGAATCATGGTACATCTGCGGGTACATCGGACTATCTGAAAGGTGGAAAGGGGAGCTACGTTTGTGGACTACTGTAGCATCAGAGGGTTTGGCAGGATTATCACCAGCGAGGGCGGCGACGTAGGAAAGCCCTGAGGCCATTAGCGTGCTTCACGCGAGCAGGTTCGAGCACTGTTTGTCGGGCAGTAAAGCACCAGTCGCTTCGTATGGAGCGAGCGAGGAGACAACTTTGAAGAAGAAATGTCCTTATCTACGGGAGACAGCTGCGAGAAATGTGCCATCGTCTATGGGATCAGACGTTGTAGGTTGGAGTGATCGTCGTCTACTTTGGGAGACGACAGGGAGCGATCGATTTCGACTAGAGAGACCGAGAGCTGCACGTGAAAACGTCCTCGTGGGANTATATATATATATATATATATGTAATTTTATGTCATTATGGTTCAGTTTTTACTAAATATTTTTTGCAGTCGACGTCTTCCCCCTTACGTCGCAAGCCCCTTCCACCTTCCTACTCGCTGCCACCAAAACTTGCCAGCCTTCCTGCATGCTACCGCCAACTCCATTAGCCTTGTTGTTTGCTGCTGCCAGTCCCCTGGAGCCTTCCTAGTGTTGTTGTAACCTCTCCAACCCTCTACTGTTTGCTTCCGCATCCCCAACCAGCCGACCTATGTGCTGTCCAGCCGCAGCACACCACTCTATCGTCGTCGCTCTAGGAGTCGTTGGCGTTTGTTGTCATTTTGCTCCTGTTTTAAGAGTCGTTATTGTAATCCTTTTGATTTTTTAGCAATAATATTTGCATCCCTGTTGCTATTTTGGGTTAACTCCCGTATCATGCAGTGCTGTCTTTTAAGTACTTTTGTGTTTTATTTCCCTAAAAATGACAGATCTGTGCCTGCATCCTATGAAGAGGTTGGTGCAGTTCATTTGTCATAACTTCTATGTTGTTCAAAAGTACATTTTCAGCTTGGTTGACACTTTTTTTTTCCAATATTGATGATATGTTTATTCTAACAATTTATTGTGAAATTAGCGATTTTTTAAACTTGTAACAATATTATGTCATATTTTCTTTGATTGAGGAAATTCATTATGAAATGACGGCATGGATATTTGTGTTGGTGTTTATTGACATTGAATTTGATGTGATGGCTGGAGTGCTTTGTTGTGTCAAACATTTTTGAATTTGGATAAATGAAACACGTTCTTAATTTTATTAACTTATGAATTTTCTTAAACTATTGATTAAGTCGGTTTATTGGCCGACAGTTTCATGGTTTTACAATCTGATAGATCTAACGATTTGAGTCTTTTTGGTAAATTAGAACACAAAGCTCTTGCGTAACTGGTATGGTGTGAGCATGGATAAGACGAACCAGTAGAGTTGTAGGATTAAATGTTTAGGCTAAATAAAATCTAGTTTTCATGTCAAGATGGATAATGGAATGTTAATCAAATTAAGTGGTTCTTGACTGAAAAATAATATGATTTAGAGCTGAACATGTTGAAACTAACTGGCTCAAAATTATGTTAGCTTTTTGACTGATATTTCTTGTTAGGACGTGATAATAATTCAAGGTGTTGGTTCAAAAAGTTGATCTTATCTTATGCCCACATAGAATTGCTAATCAGATTAAGAAATCATGTTAAACCTTGTCTTGTTCCTGAGCTCACAGTTGCATACAAAATAACGTACGTTTAGGAATGTAGAATGATTACCTAACATTTAATTTCCAGCCAGGGGATGCCAAGGTTGTTAAGCTTATCAGCATTGGTGGGAAGAAGGTTATCAGAGGTGGAAATGCAATTGTAGATGGTGCTATTGGTATTGTCCAGCTTGACATGGTCATGGATGTTGTTAAAGCACGGGGATTTGGAAATATAGATCAGCCTGAGGCCAGGTTTATTTAGAAGTTTTTTTTTAAAAATGAATGTTTATGATTATGTTGCCCTAATAACTGTCTAGATCAACTGAAGGGAATGGTGATCAATTTTTAGTTTTTATTCATATGTCCCATGGAGTTATTTAAACTACTATGGTTCCGCTTGGAATCACTTAACCTTTCCATTCATTTACCACTTGTGTAAACATTTTTAAGATTTCAAAAACTTAGTTTGCACTAGGTGCTATGACGTTTTGTTGCAGTGAAGGTGTCACTGGAGTTAATTCTGCCTTCAAAACTGAAATATCACGTGAGAATTATGCAAACCTANCTGCTTCGATTACACGTGGGAGTCTCTAATTGATCTTTTCCCCTTCTAAAAAATTGTGGAAAAGGATTGTGTGTTTCAATTCCTGGCTAGCGCGAACAAGTATCTCGACGAAGTACAAGGCCATATTCTTGGTCAAGATCTCCTTCCTTCAACTTGGAGAACATTCATCGTGATTCAGTACGAAGAAAGNCTGCTTCGATTACACGTGGGAGTCTCTAATTGATCTTTTCCCCTTCTAAAAAATTGTGGAAAAGGATTGTGTCTTTCAATTGGCTAGCGCGAACAAGTATCTCGACGAAGTACAAGGCCATATTCTTGGTCAGGATCTCCTTCCTTCAACTTGGAGAACATTCATCGTGATTCACTGCGAAGAAAACTGAAGACTTGTCATTCTCTACACATCCACTCCTTAGCCGAACCTTCCGCCTTGGTCTCCAATAATGCTCAACTCTCTTCCATGCCATCATGGCCCAATCACTCCCCAAGTAATTTCTGTCACAAACCTTGCCATACCTGTGACAAGTGTTGGAATCTTTACAGGGAACTTGTGAATAAACTTTCGGCCAAATCTTCCACTACTAAGGGTCTCGCTACGACCTTTGAATCTATGAAAGTATAGCCGGCTCCCACTCAGAACATCTCGGGATCACCAGACTCAATTAAGAGTTAGATGTAACAATTAATTAAACTGCTTGGATTTTGTCATTTCTCTTTAGTTCTGTCGACCTCCCATGTTTTTTAATGTGACATTCCCATGGCACTCATAGCTTTTGCTTTTTCTAGTCTGTGGATTATTGATTGAGGTGCCACGGACCACATAACAAGATGTTCTCAAGCCTTCTCGACGTATTCTCTGTGCTTCGGGAGAGATACCATTAAATTTGTTGACGGCTTCTGTAGTTCCATTGCAAGTAAAAAGATATGTTATTCCAACTGTCGGGCTGACTCTGGAATCTGATTACACGTACCTTTGTTGAAGTGTAATTCGTTGTCAGACAGTTAGTTGATATATGACATTGATTGCATTGTTCGTTTTTCTTCTGATGTTTGTGTTTTTTAGGATTTTCGTTCGGGGAGGATGATTGGAGCTGCTAAGCAGGTAGCCTGACTCAACTTCTTCCATAGGGAAGACATTGATGACGAGGATACTCCATCCAATAGTTATATCTTTTTCTTGTCTACTGAATGTCCTATTATGCTTTTACATTTTTTTTGGGTCATCCTAGTTCTCAATAATAAAATAGTTGTATCATTTAAGGTTTACTAATAAAAATCTATTTACGTTTAATTATAAGATTGGATTTACTAATAGTTGTATCATTTGTCAGTTAGCTAAACTTCATCTTGATCAACCCCACTCGTACACTTACTTTTTTTTTACTAGTCCATAGTGACTTATGAAGACCCTCTCGGACTCCGAGCTACACAAATAACCGGTGATTCTTTGTATTGATTGATGACCACATTCAAATGACTTGGGCCATATCTTAAAAGACAAATCTGAAGTTGCGGTCATCTTTAAAAATATTCACCCCTTCATTTTGATTAAATTCAAAACATCAATTCAGGCTCTACGGATTGATAACGACTGTAAATTTTTTAACTCTATATTGAGAGAATTTTTGGTAAGTAAGGGCATCCTTCATCATAGCTCATATACGGAAACTTCTCAGCAAAATGGGATAGCCGGGTGAAAAAAATCGACATTTTCTTGAAGTTGCTCTTTCCATTATATTTCAATCTAATGTCACGAAATGTTTTTGGAATGATGTACTTACCGCCACATATCTCATTAATAGCTCCCACAAAAATTCACAATTTTCAAGCCCCGTTATTCGTCTTGTTGTCATGTTTTCCTACCAATCGGTTCTTCATCAGTTAAGACCCCAAATAATTGGGTGAACGACCTTTGTTTCCTATACTTCCCTAACACTGCTCCAAGTGAGGGGGAACTAAACTATTTGGACACTATTTTTTTTCTGACTATGATGGATATTCCGCTTATACCTCAACCACTGTTTCTTAGGAACCCGCAGCCTCATTGAATCTGCGACCAAGCATAACAACATCTCCTCCATCCATTTTCCATGTCTATACTTGACGCATCAAACCTTCAATTGAGATTCGTCCCAATGCTCCTACTCTTGAGACCGCTGCCTCCTTGCAAGTCTTGGAATATACTTCGGCTGATATCCCCGGGACTACACTCTCTCAACTTGTGGGGATTGCTCTAGCTTCGAATTAGGAGGTGAGTTTTACCATCGAGTTATGCAATCAAACATGTTCTGTTTACTTCATGGCAAGATACGTCTCATTCCACAACTTATCGCCGACTTACAAAGCATTTGCCACTTCCTTATCGGATCATTTTTTTTCATCAACTATCGAGGCAGCATTAGCAGACCCTTCATGGATGGTTGTAGTAACAGATGAGATGAATGCCCTCGATGAAACCATACGTGGAATGTTTGTTGATCTTCCTCGTGGAAAGGAAGTTGTGGGCTGCTGGTGGAATTTCAACACCAAATTTAACTTTGATGGATCCTTTGAAAGCAACAAAGCGTGGTTGTTCGCCAAAAGCTACTCACAAATCTATGGAGTTGACTACGAAGAGAAATTTATTCCGGTTGCTAAATTGGACACTATTTGCGTTATGTTATTTCTTGCTGTGAATGTGGATTGACCCTTACTCCAACTGGATGTAAATAATGCTTTACTTAACGACGATCTTACAAAAGAGGTGTATTTGTCTCTTCTTTCGGGGCTTTGACTCTACTGCTTTCGGTGTATAAATGTGCTGATTGCGAAAGTTTCTCTATGGACTAAAAGTAATCCCCTCGGGAGGTGGTAGTGGGTCATGGGTTTTCTCAGGCCTAATCTGATCATACTCTTTTCTTTCAACTTTCTTCTAGTGGCCATATTATTATCCTCAAAGTCAATGTCGATGATTTTGTGCTCACATGTAATGACCTGCCAGTCTTGGAGTCTCTTAATGGCATTCTCACCGGATCTTTTGAAATGAAGGACTTGGATCTCTTCAATATTTATTAGGCATGGAAGTTGCTTGGTCCTCTCGGGGCATTTGCTTTTCGAAGTGCAAATATGTGATGGGCCTATTAACTGAGACAAACTTCCTTTTTTACAAACCGGTTGCTGTTCTGATGGATCCCAATGAGAAATTTGTAGATGTTCCCAATGTTGTTCCGGTGAACAAGACACACTACCAACATATTGTAGGTAAACTCGTTACCCTCACCTATACGCGCCCCGACATTTGTCACGTTGTTGGTATTGTAAGTATGCTCATGCATGACTCATATGGGCACCATGTCATTGCTATCCTCCGGATCCTCCATTATTTAAAAGGCACACCTGGCTCAGGTTTGTTGTTCTATCGTTACATCTCTTGCTATATTGTAGTTTTTACGAAGGCTGATTGGGTCGGATTCGATTCATAATTAGCGATCTATCTTGGGTTATTGCTCCTTTGTGTGGGGAAACCTTATCTCTCGGGAGTATGTGTGTGGTTGCCTGTAGCAGTGCTAAAACCGAGTTTTTTTCTGTCCTTGAGAGTATGTGAAGCTCTCTAGTTGCGCATCATTTTTCGCGAGTTATTTATGTCGATCTGTGTTCCTTTACAATTATTCTGTGATAATAAAACTACCATTAGCATTGCTCATAATCCAGCTCTACATGATTGTATCAAGTTTGTAGAGATTGACAGTCACTTCATCAAGGAGAAGCTCGATTCCGGGAACAATTGTTCTCCATTTATCCCATCCAGCGGTCAATTAGTAGATATCCTCACAAAGAATCTTCCTTTGACGATTTTTGACTTCAATCCAAATTGACCATGATTGACATTTATGCTTCAACCTGTATTTATTTGTATGTATTTTTTTCTTGAATATTTTCTCATTCCTGAACCTTAACGAACATCTTCTTTGGGTAAATTTAATTTCTAGGATGTGCTTGTGCTGTTGATTTCACGATCGATCATTGTTTGAGCAACTTCGTCTGACATTTAATTAATTTGGAGTCTAAATCACGGCGTCACGCCTTTAACTAGCCAATTTTCATCATGTTTGCTCATTTTGATAATAAAAGATATAGTCTTAGGTAATTTCGATGTCTTGGATACGTTCGTACGGTCTGTTTCATGAATGGGAGTTGTTTGGGACTGCTTTAGTGTCTGTCAAAGCTTAGACTCTATTTGCACGACGCATTCGATCGCTATCATTTTCACCTTGTTTGCTCACACCGTCTTATAAAATAGATATATAGATGAACATATATATGCTTTAGATGATAATAATAGAAGAAATTTCCTTTTAAGGTTTGAGGGAATACTCGTCTTTTTATCATATATTAGAATTAATATTACCTATGTAATGGATTGGGTGAGTTAATTTATGCACAATAATAAAAAACAGATTTTAAGGCAATGCATAAAATTCTAAAATATTTTAAGGGAACCTTAGGTAAAAGAATTCTATTTGATAGAGGGAATGATTTGATTGTTGAAGCATAACAAATAAAAATTGTGTGACATCTCTCGTTGAGAGGAGGTGAACTTTAGGTTCTTGCACATTCTTAAGGGATGACCCTATGATTTGGGGGAAGTACAAAATAAAATATAGGCATAAGACAGGTTTAGATCAATGACTTCGAGAACTGGTAAATTCCTATGATTAATAATTATCTTCAAAGATTTAAAGATCAAATGGATAGATCCTATGTGGTTGTATTATGATTACAAGTTTACCATTAATACTACATATAATCTCATGCAACATGATCATTCAAAACATTTTGAAGTTATTCAAGATTTATAAAGGAAACGATTGTGAATAGTCTAATTTATACGGTGTTCTAATCATAATTGAATAGCTTGCAGTCATTCTCACCAAAGATATAATAAAGGTAGTCTTTCAAAATTTTTTGGATTCGTTTTAAATGGATTTCTTTTGTTCAATTGGTTGAAAGATAGTATGAAAACAAAATCTCACTAACATCCGCATGGATTCACCCAAGATTTTGCCCCTTGTCTCCAATCTTCTATTGTTGGCCTGAATTCTTTCCCAGATTTTGCATGTTTTTTTGCTTCCTAAACTCACAACACCGGTGCCTCATGAATCCATGCGGTCCTTGCTACCACCTCACCGATCCATGTGTGCCGCTCAATTGTACAAGGAAATAACTATGGCTGCTCCATTATAATTAAATCTGTTGTTATTTTTCAGCCTCTGGTTTTGTATAAATCCTATTAGAATCTTCGTAAGTTTGTATAAATTTTGCACAAATATTGGAATAAAGTACTTCACCAACTTTCTGTGCTTGTCAACAATTTTATGAAATAATAAATTTATGTGAAAATCATATAAAATTCTCATATACATTGCACAAAAGATTTATTAATATAATCATAATGGTTGAAACTTGGCTAATTCTTCATGTTCATTTATAACAAATACGGATTAAAAATAAATTTTATTGTTTAAAAATTTTAAAAATATTTAATGTGGCCACCTTTCAAATATGAACAAAATTAAAATATTAAAATATCTTTGCTTGATTAACTAAAATAAACTATATTGTGAAGAAAATTTCGCAAAACAAGAATTATGTTTTTATATTTTAATTTGTAACATTTATTTATTTATTTTTGTTTTCTATTAAACCCTTATTATCTTCTAATATTTAGACATATCATTTCTGTTTAAGTAATGTGTTTTTAGTCCATTTGTAAAATTAGTTTATTTANAATTTGTAACATTTATTTATTTATTTTTGTTTTCTATTAAACCCTTATTATCTTCTAATATTTAGACATATCTGTTTAAGTAGTGTGTTTTTAGTCCATTTGTAAAATTAGTTTATTTATTTTTTTAGGATTTGCTGATTTCTAATAAATTTTAAAAAATTAATACATGTTAGCTTTTTAGTTTATAGCCAACCGATTTAAATATATTTTAAATATTTTTATCAATTGATTTTTTAATCATTTTTTTATTAGGATTAACATTATTTTATCCATTAAGACTTCTTTATATTTTGATATAATTAAAAATGAGAATTTTTATTTGAGTCTAATTTAAATTTTTTTCTTTCTAAAATCAATCAATGAAATTTTATCTTATATTAATGAAATCTTTCGTCTTCTTAATAAACATTTTGTTGGAGTGATGTATTGGTTTGGGTTACATGAATTGTTTGGTTAAATGCATGGTGTGATATACCATTAATATTGAAAAAGTTGGTAGTCTATCAATAACAAAAAAGTTTGTAAGGGGTATAGCAGTAAAAATCCCTGTTTTTTTTCATTTTTTTATTTTTTGGGTGCAAAATGCAATTAGGTTAATTTTTAGAATGATAGAATTGTTGGGTGGAGAAGACCAATTTTTTTTCCCTCATTTATACAGTTTGATTTTATTTTTAAGGTTAACGTGTTGCAGAAGCTAAAATATGGATTGACTTTGTAAATTGTGTTCTCTTTTATATGATATATTTTTTTAAAATTTTTTTTTATGTTGCTAGAGTTTGGGACATGTTTTTTTAGTTGTTTGAGTAGCAGGATTGATGGTTTGGGAACCCTCTCACCTCCTTGCTTCNATATTAATGAAATCTTTCGTCTTCTTAATAAACATTTTGTTGGAGTGATGTATTGGTTTGGGTTACATGAATGTTTTGGTTAAATGCATGGTGTGGTATACCATTAATATTGAAAAAGTTGGTAGTCTATCAATAACAAAAAAGTTTGTGAGGGGTATAGCAGTAAAAATCCCTGTTTTTTTTTCATTTTTTTTTATTTTTTGGGTGCAAAATGCAATTAGGTTAATTTTTAGAATGATAGAATTGTTGGGTGGAGAAGACCAATTTTTTTTTCCCTCATTTATACAGTTTGATTTTATTTTTAAGGTTAACATGTTGCAGAAGCTAAAATATGGATTGACTTTTTAAATTGTGATCTCTTTTATATGATATATTTTTTTTTAAAATTTTTTTTATGTTGCTAGAGTTTGGAACATGTTTTTNTCCTGTCTGGAGATGGTCATCACAAATGCAGTAATCATTGATTATACTGGAATATACAAAGCAGATATTGGCATCAAGGGAGGTATTATAGTTGATATTGGAAAGGCTGGGAACCCTGATATTATGGATGGTGTACACTCGAGTATGACTGTGGGGGTACATCTCTTTTCAACTGTTAGACATGTGCTTCCTTATTGGATATTTAGCAATTTCATGGATTCTTCCAGGTGAATACAGAAGTTATTGCAGCAGAAGGCATGATTATAACTGCGGGAGGCGTAGACTGTCATGTGCACTTTATATGTCCTCAGCTTGCACAAGAGGCGATATCAAGTGGTTAGTTTTTTTAATTCCTTTTGATTGTTTATCAATTGTAAGCACTTTAAATTAATGCTAGTTGACTATGCCTTTTCCTTGTATTCTTATCAAAAGTTCTTTACTTGCTCCTTTGGTAATTTCACGCACTCCATAATTGTTGGGTGTTTATGCTATTACATGAATTTTATAACCTTACTATGTTGTTTTCATTTGACTTATCCAACTGTTTTTGACCATGACGTTGCTAGATGTGAACAATTTAAAAGTGCAATATACCTAATAAATGGTCTGATGCTTCAGGAATACTGGTAGGAGAATGTTCATTGGCCTCAACACCAAAATGCTCAATTATTTTGTTACAACATTTGAAATTCTTAATACATATCAAATTAGCCTTGGACATAATAAAAAAATTTTCTTTAATACGATAAATCACTCTCAAGTGATTCATTTTAATACTCTAATGCTTATAATTATTTATTTCCATCCAAAATAAAACCAAAATATATAAATCAGAATGATAATTTTGATGTTACATTTGACAGAACCCTTTATATTATCCATCCACTTTTGAAATTTTGATAGTAATTAAATTTAAGGTTAGAATTTGATCCTTGGAAAGTGTTATCCAAACAAATCTAGTCTTACCACAATAGTCTTATTCACAAATACATGATTAACAGTTTCAATGTGCTTGCAATATTGGTATTTAGAAGGTGGATAAAAGCCTTTGTTCAATAATAGAGTATCAATAAACATAAATTTATGGATGATCTAATATAATAAAGAGCAAGAGTAGGGATCACATTATCCCAAATAATCTTGTAAACTTTTTTAGCAGTTTTGTTCTCTATATAAGATTTCATAACTTAGCATAACAATCTCCTGAGTTAGAAATCTTGAAATGTATTTGATCTTTAAATTTTCAATCTAAAAATATTTAAGAAATATATTGAATTATAGATGCAAGATAAAATTATTCAACAAGGGAAAGTTCCAAGAGTAAAATTGATAATTTTTACTTGCTTAAGAGTTTATTTATGACTTGGATAAAAATCTGTGGTCATAATATAATTATTAAATTGGATATATCCAAATTCTTATGGTACTCTTAGTTGTGATTTTCTCTATCAAATGCTTCATGGGATTTATTAATACCTGCTTCAATTTATTAAGCATTGTATTATTATAATTGATTTATTATTATTAATGGTAAATCTAAAGGTTTTTTCAAATCGACTAATGACTTGATGATACTCTGTCACCTACTCTATTTATTATTGCTATTGAATATCTTTATACGGGCCTCAATAACCTTTTTAGCACTTCTTATCTTCATTATAAAAATAAATGGGGCTTTAATTCTACTCATCTCAGCATTGCAGACGATTTCATTATCTTTACGAATGGTTATATCAAATCTATTTCTATTATATCCGAATTCTTAAATGATTTTGAGAACATGGCCTTGAATGATTTTGAGAGCATTAGTGGTCTCTCTATAAGCTGTACGAAAAGTGGGTTTTTACTTGCTAAAGCCTCAACTATTAGTGCTTGTAATCATATCAGAGAGTAGACTGTTTTTTATATTTTATCCTTTCCCTTAAAGTATCTTGGTACTCCTTTGTTTAAAGGGAGGAAGCAGAAATATTTTTTTGATGATATTATAGTTGCTTTTAGAAATTTCCTGTCTGTATGGGAAGACTCATTGTTGCCAAGGGTTGCAACTTTATACATTGAGATAGCACCCAAGTGGAGATTGCGACGGTACTATCTCTCCATTCACTCATACTTCATCGAATGTTTGAATGCTTGGGAATCATCATCTAAGGGGATAATTACAATGTTATGGAGCACTTTTGAGACACAATGGAAAAGAGGGCGTGGCAACACGACTTTCCTGACAATCCAAATATTGGTTTTTTGCATAGATTTAAGTAAGTTTTGTTCAAATATACCAATATAGTAAACAACAAAGCAGCCCATACTTGTGCAAAAATAGCTTTAGTGGGTGATTTTTTTTTACGTCATGTAAACACTCAAGATCATCTTTTTTTTAATTTTACAAGAGGATAGTGCTTATTTTGTAAATTCCCAAGTGGCATAGTTTTTTGTTTGTGTGGAAACGTTTTGTAATTCTTTTGTTTTTTTATTAATGCAAAATGCACACCCTTCATGGAAGAGATGCGATAGAATCGCGTTGTATGAAGACCTTCAGAAACTTTGGCTTGCCTTTCGCTCACTTGTGATTGAAATACTTACTGTACAATTGTGGCTAGAGCAAGAGAGAAGGGCAACGATGAGATCATTTGGTATGAAGATCTTTGAAACTCCTTGCTTCCCCTCTACTCTATACGTCGAAATAGGAACCACAGAAGCTGGAACCCTATCGCCTCTCCATTCCCACAACACCTAGGCACAACACAGTTGTGATTAAAGCTCGGCAAGAAACCAATGACACACTCTTTACATATGAGGATATTTGACACTCTTATTTTCCTTCACTGTATACATGACACTAGCCCAAAGTCGTGGCTAGTGTTAACTGGAATAGCAATGATAGGATCGTCGCTTACAAAGGTTTCAAAAACTCTTGTATCAATCAAGAATGACAGAAATTAGCAAGAATTAAGAGTTTTCTTGTTTAATTTGCTCCTGATTTTCCTCTTTTATTAATTATGCATATTCGTTTCTTATAGCTGAATATTTAGATTAGGAATATGTATTATTAGACTATCTAAAATAGATTGTACAAATTATTATGTATTATTAAGTTGTCTAAAATAGATTGTACAAATTATTATTTAATGGAATGACCGCAAATGAAGACATTCAACCAATTTTCTCAAAATTTGTTATGGTATTAGAGCCACACAATTGAATACATTGTTGAATGTGTAGTTTTCTTTTTATTCTTGGAATTGCTGGTTTTTTTTTGGTTTGGTGATCTCGGATGTTCAGTCCTTGTCCGATCAACGTGTTTCCAGCCTGCTCTTTCCTGTCGCACCAATCACTCCCTTGCTTTCTTCACATAATCCATCGAAGCCTCAACCCTATCTGTTCGTGCCTCCCTTGCAGACCCCGTGCAATCCCGAGCCTTTTTCTCGTTCCCAATCACAGAAGATCGCACTCTTCTCCGCAGTGCTGCTCTACCTTCGCCGATCACAAAATAGACGCTAGAATCGATCCTTTCCCTCTACCGCGCCTCCTAAGCAGTGCGATCGAACCTCCCAGTGTTCGCACGCTGCTTGATATTCTTTGCCCTCACAAGCACGAGCTTTCCCCTTTTCTTTCAACTGTTTTTCTGCACCAGAGTCATGCTCGAGCTTAAAGGAGCATCAGTGCCGACCATACGCGTTTCTTGGGACTCACAAGCTCCCTGTGTTCAAGCCTTTCCACGGGGGAGTTCTAGCCAATTTTCACAGGGTCTCTCTTGGTTTTCTTTGGTTTTAGGTTGATTAATTTCAATCTACCACTTTCTTAGTGACTCTTCTATCTAGAATGTCGTCTGAGAAAACAAATGAAATCTTAGCTGTTAGATTTACGGGAAAGAATTATGTGGATGTACGCTCATTATTATTTCTTTAATTCTATTTAAGTACTTGCTATATTTAGTCATAATATAAAAATGGTAATTCCTTAATTATTGGTATTTATGTTTATTCCATAATTATAGGAATTACTTAATTGTATGGAGATTTCTTTCCTCTTTTTATCTCTTGTACTCACCTATTTATAGGTGAATTATCTATCTATTCAGTGAAAAAAAGAATTATTCAAAAATTCACTTGGTATCAGAGACTCACGCTCGGCTCGATCACGGCCCTTCTCTCCCCCGATCGCCAGTATCCGAGCGCCGCTCCTCGACAGATCGCGCCTCTCTCCGATCGTCTGCGTCCGCATCGCGTCGGGCTTCTCCCGCGATCTTCCGCATCAACCTTCCCGCGTCGCATCGAACTTCTCACGTGATCGGGATCTCCCGCGCTCTTCCGCAATCCGCGATCTCCCGCGCCAACTGCTTCTCCCGCGTCGCGTCGGCCTTCTCCCGCGATCGGGATCTCCCGATACTGCTTCTCCAACTGACCGCACTCTTCCTCAATCCGTGATACTTCTCCCGCGATCTCCCGCGCTGACTCTTCTTTTGCGACCGAGCTCAACCAATTCCAGCCGTGCTCAATGACTAAATACGGCCATGCCTGCAACTCCTCCTCCACTAGTGATGTCACTTCGAACCACCACTCCGTGGCTGGGTCTCCATTGCCCAACAATTCTGACAATAATTCTGTCCTCATCACCAACCACAAACTCACCGACCATAATTACCTCCAATGGTCGCAGTCAGTCATGATGTTTGTATGCGGCAAAGGCAAAGATGACTACCTCACTGGTGATGCTCCAGCTCCGATGATGACAGATCCGTCATACAAGACTTGGAAATCCGAGAATAATATAGTTATGGCCTGGCTTGTTAACTCGATGACACTTGATATTTGCGAAAATTTTCTTCTCTATGACACGGCTAAGGAAATCTGGGATGCTGCCCGTGAGACCTTTTCTAGTGCAGACAATACAGCGAGCTATTTGCTGTTGAGACCATTCTTCATGACTTTCATCAAGGTAATCTCTTCGTCACCCAATACTTCAATACTCTTAGTCGGTATGACATCAACTAGATCTATTCGAGGTGTACCCTTGGAAGTGTCCCGAAGACTGCCATATTTCGCCAAATCATAGAACAAAAACGTACCTTCAAATTTCTTCTCGGCCTCAAATCTGAGTTTGACCAGACTCGCTCACGGATTTTGAATTCGAAACCTCTTCCAACAATTCGTGAAGCTTTCTCCGATATACGCCGCGAAGAGAGTCGCCAAAAGGTCATGTTAGGTGCTTCCTTGTCCACTACAGCTCTCGACGGGTCTGCACTTGTTGCTCATATTCCATCCACAGACAATCGTCAACGTCAGGGCCGCTCCTGGTGTGACCACTGCCGCCGTACTGGCCATACTCAGGATACGTGTTGGCGGATTCATGGCAAACCCGCCAATGGGAAACCCAAATGNATATATATGTATATATATATATATATATATGTATATATATATATATATGTATATGTATATATATATATATATGTATATATATATATACATATATATATGTAATTTTATGTCATTATGGTTCAATTTTTACTAAATATTTTCTTTAGTCGACGTCTTCCCCCTGATGTCGCAAGCCCCTTCCGCCTTCCTACTCGTTGCCACCAAACCTCGCCAGCCTTCTTGCATGCTGCCGCCAACTCGATTAGCCTTGTTGTTTGCTGCTGCCAATCTCCTCGAGCCTTCCTAGTGTTGTCGTAACCTCCCCAACCCTCTAANCTGCCACCAAACCTCGCCAGCCTTCTTGCATGCTGCCGCCAACTCGATTAGCCTTGTTGTTTGCTGCTGCCAGTCTCCTCGAGCCTTCCTAGTGTTGTCGTAACCTCCCCAACCCTCTACTGTTTGCTGCCGCATCCCCAACCAGCCGACCTATGTGCTGCCCAGCCGCAACACACCACTCTATCGTCGTCACTCTAGGAGTTGTTGGCGTTTGTTGTCATTTTGCTCCTGTTTTAAGAGTCGTTATTGTAATCCTTTTGATTTTTTTGCAATAATATTTGCATCCCTGTTGCTATTTTGGGTTAACTCCCGTATCATGCAGTGTTGTCTTTTAAGTACCTTTGTGTTTTATTTCCCTAAAAATGACAGATCTGTGCCTGCGTCTTTCCTGCACGAGTTGAAATTCCAGCTTTAGAGAAGAATAGTGCTGGTTTATCCGTCTTTTCATTTACTTTTTTGATGAGATTGCAATCTCCATGTCCTGTAACAGAATCATGGTACGTCTGCGGGTACATCAGACTATCTGAAAGGTGAAAAGGGGATCTGCGTTTGTGTACTACTGTAGCATCGGAGGGTTTGGCAGCATTATCGCCAGTGAGGGCGGCGACGTAGGAAAGCCCTGAGGCCATTAGCGTGCTTCACGCGAGCAGGTTCGAGCACTGTCTGTCGGGCAGTAGAGACCAGTCGCTTCGTATGGAGCGAGCGAGGAGACGACTTCGAAGAAGAAGTGTCGTTATCTACGGGAGACGATTGGGGGAAATGCGCCGTCGTCTATGGGATCAGACGTTGTCGGCTGGAGCGATCGTCGTCANCGTAGGAAAGCCCTGAGGCCATTAGCGTGCTTCACGCGAGCAGGTTCGAGCACTGTCTGTCGGGCAGTAGAGTACCAGTCGCTTCGTATGGAGCGAGCGAGGAGACGACTTTGAAGAAGAAGTGTCGTTATCTACGGGAGACGACTGGGGGAAATGCGCCGTCGTCTATGGGATCAGACGTTGTCGGCTGGAGCGATCGTCGTCGACTACGGGAGATGACAGGGAGCGATCGATTTCGACTAGAGAGACCGAGAGCTGCACGTACGTGAAAACGTCCTCATGGGAGACACCGAAGAGAA
>JXCR01033386.1:0-13547 GCA_002079205.1 Phalaenopsis hybrid cultivar | reverse complement strand
ATCAATCTATCTTGTTTGATAGATCTGCATTAGATTCTAAATAACCTCTTCAATTTTGGTAACAAAAATTAAGATTATGGTATACTATCAACTAGAAGTAGGACACAATATTAGGTTAACTAGCAAATTAACATTAAAGAAGCAATTTGAATAAAATCAGTTTAATTATGGTAATTGATAATTTCAACAGAACCATGGAGTCTGAATAATATTCCTTTATTTGATAGAAAAGATAATTCTAAGAGGCTTTCAAATTAGCTGGATATAATAAAGGAATTTCTTGAAATGTATATTATGCATGATTTTCAAAGGATTTAAATTGTTAAAACAAAGTTTGATGAATTTACCAAAACAGTGATGCAGGTAAATTGAAACCAACTTTGGTTAATATGAAACATAACATTAAAGAAAAGTATTTGGAATTCATCTATCATAGCGATAGAATGCATAACCTATTCAGGAACATTAAATTAATTAAGTTACAATTCTTCAAATATAACCGATGCAGCTAAGTTATACAAAAGGGTTTAAGAGATTGAAAATTATCCATCCTCCAATTAGGAATAATTAGATCTACTTAAAATTTTAAAGAAAAAATCTACTCTGCCTAGCCTAAAATTTTCAAACATAAATCTGCATGAATAATATATATGGTCAAATGATGTAAAATGGATACAATTAAGAAAACCATAATTCATTAATATTCTTAAAAACAGAATTAGAGGAATAAAAAAATTTACAACTGCATAATAATTCTAACTAAGATATTGTACATCAAGCTAAACTAGAAGTTCCATTTGATAAGAATTTGCATGGTTGCATAATGATGTAAGGAAATGCACTAAAACCGTCAATATAATCTACACTAGAACCTTCATACACCTAAACTAAAAAATGAACAAGAGTCAAAAACCAAATCATAAACTAAATTGGACTATAAGATTGAATTTGAATCTAACCAAAAAAAAAAAAGAGTAAATATCCATGCCTAACATTGAAACTGAACGAATCATAGATGTTGAAATTAAAATAATTTTGCGAACTGATAATATAACACCTAATGAATTATATATTGAAAGTATCCTTATGCTGATACATCAAATAGATATTGATTGATTTTTATTCTTAAATTGTTGACTTAGAATTTCATAAAAAGAACCTTATCCTTGGTTAAAATTGCGCAATACAAGGTGAGTCTTGAGGCGCACCTTAAATGCTTTTTAAAAAAAATCCTAATGAAGCTTATGGCTCATTGTCCAAGGGTGCATGCCTCGCCACAGAAAAAGACTTAAATGTATAAGGCAATCTGGAACTTTTTTTAACAAAACTAAAATTAATATCAATATTCCTCACCTATTAACATACCTCACACACTAAATAATAAGAAATAAAAAGAAAATGCTTTCATATAAATTAATATAGTAATTCTATCCAGCAACATAATTATTCTTTTTATTAATATTTTTATGGATGTTTACTCAATAAAGAATATAAGATAAATGAAATTAAAGATAATAGAATGGGAGAATATACATATGACTAAAGAAAAGATGTGATATAAATAATATATTATTTGGATAACTATAATGAAAATCAATTGGGTGATAAAAACCGTAAGGACTATAAAATTTAGATATTGATAATTTGATATATTCTTATTTAATTGGAGGCCGTATGAGTGGGAGAGAAAGACTTATGTTAAAAAATTTTCAATTGTTATGTTTTGATGTTTTGGCATTTTTTTTTTTTTATAGATCGACTATTTTTTATTGTTTAATGTTCATATAAATCATTTATTTCATAATTTGATGTTAGGATAATAACGTGTTGCTTCTAATTTCAGGTATTTTACTATTTTTTACTTAGGATGTCATTAATTTATTGTTTAATGTCCTACAAAGCTACGACAACAACAACAACAACAACATAGCCTTAATCCCACTACATAGGGTCGGCTACATGAATCATTTTCTCCATTGCATACTATTTAGTGTCATGTATAACTAAATGTGCTAATATATTATTTGGTACTTCACACCTTATAGTTTATACATTTTTTATTAATTTATGCATATTTTTAAGTTTGAGGCTTACGTCTTAAAACGTCTCGAGGCTTATGCTTCGCCTCATAAATAAAAAATATCATAGCACCTAATTGTGCAATTTTAAACTTTGAACCTTATTCAACATGTTAAATAGAACTAACACCCCCATGAATTTATTCATGTTGGCTATCTTGAATTAAAAATGAACTTTAATACTCCATATTCCTGGTTGAATCAAAATTTTATTCACTGCATTTTTCTTTGAACCATTATGGCTTGTGTTCTTTAAAGAGGTTGTCAACAACAATTTTCTATTCACTCACTATATATATATTATATATATATATATATATATATATATATATATATATATATATAAATATATATTTGCTAAAATAAAATTTCATTGATAGGAAGAAGATACAAAGATTTTAGTGAGCGGGTGCTAAGAACCTACTCACAAGACATACAAGACTCAAAGGTAACCAAAAAGTACAAGTTTACCCAAAAAAAATGCTAGACAAATTCCCAAAAGATAAAAACAGTCTGCAGGCTTCTCGGAAGAATGCTTCAAGTTTGGGACAGAAATCCACCAGAGAGCTTAATCATGATGAGTGGACTTTCCTCTCTCCCTAGTTCTAGTTCTAGAAAGGGAGTCGAGCACCAAACTGTGATGAGGGCTTCCACCCGAAACTAGCAAAACATCCTCCTATAAATTCCTGAGTTCATTTTGTTCCTTTTTTTCTTCTTTCTGGTTTTGCAAACTTGTCAATCATCTTCCGAGGGTTGTCCCAACTTACCACTGAGTTGTTCATCAAAAGGATCAGCTTCTACCTGTTGCAAACCTTGAACTTGGCACTCCGANTCAAAAGGATCAGCTTCTACCTGTTGCAAACCTTGAACTTGGCACTCCGACAAGGTATGAGGACCCTCAACATCAGCAATAATTGTTTTTATAGCATATGGAGCATTATCTGGCACCAAAATGAGAGTATCCTCGTTTTCAGTAACATGGGGGGCTGAGGTAGTGAGGGGTGCTCCTCTGGGGCAAATTTAGTGGCAATATCCTCTCTAGTTGCAGTTTCCACCATTTCAGCAGGTACAATAGGTGTTTCTTGAGTAGTTAGGTGAGGCACTTGAAGTTGGGATCTCAAATTAAGATGGAGAATAAAATATTTTTCAAGTGTGTGTCCAAACATCTTACAATGGGTGCAATAGTACGGTCTTTATTCTATGACAATCTGTTGTCAATACCCATTATGTGCAGTGTCAAGTCAATTTTTTCAATGTCAGATAAAGTGATATCTCTCTCCACAATGATTCTGATAACAGAAGGCCTGGTGAATTTAAATGTGGGTACATCTAATTTCATTGGTCTCCCAAGCATGACCACAATAGAATAAAGAACCTGATGGTTGAAAAGATGCAACTTAAGCCTAGGTAACTTAAACCATATTGGTATTGTAGGTGGTTCTTGGTTAGTATCAAATTCAGGAGACAGCTTGAGCAACTTCCTAGTTTTCCTAACATGGTGAGGAATTTCCTGGAAAAAATCCTATCATAGTCTTGTTTATAGTCAAATGTATCATCACATGTCTCCCATCAAAGAGACCCACCTTCCATTGTCCTACAAGTTTAAGATCCTCAAAAGCTTTGTGAATAACCTCCATTTTGGGATGCCCCAACGAAAATTTCTCAATGAGTGCAATATCACAAGAAACTTAGCATACCTGCAATAAAACATGAAAATACATTTTTTTAAAATGTAATATCACAAAATATAAGCCTTAAATAAATATGCAAAATTAAAAATTTTTTTGAAGTATCAAAATCTCTCAAACTTAACTGTTACTTATCTTGAAGTAACTCTTTTATAACATAAAAAATACAACTTAAGGTAGTGAGCATCACTTAAAAAACTTCTATAGTTTTTGTTTTATAAAGACAATAATAAGACTTCAGAAATAATTTAAATAACTTAAGTTCAAACTAAAAATATAAGAATATCTAGCGTGAATTTGCATTTTTTTACCAGAGTAGAGACTTCGAGGTCTGAAAAAATAAGAGTGGTCTTACCACCCTTCCTACATGCCCTCTTAACAAAAGGACAGTAAGCTTTCCCTTCAAGATAATCATGACAGATCTGAGGAAACACCACATGCTCGACAGCCTTCTCAAAGTCTAGACCCTTACCAAGCGCCTCAACAAAAGATTCTTTGCCTAGATACTAATTTGAGCGAGGAACAATAGCAATCAAAGCAGAAGACAAAAAATGGAGAAAAGATGCCGCAGGGGTAGACGTTTTAAAATAGAGCTGTTGTGTCGAATAAGAGGATGAAAGAGCAGACTGCGGGTGCAATCTACGTCGAAACCGATCAAACCTTGCGTGCAGCTTTAGCGATGACAGAAGTCTTTCACATGGTCGGACGAGTCGGTATCGAAGGAGAGGAAGAAGGCAAGGCTCTGTGAAATAGAACCTTCGTGCGTGAGCTAGGGCGGCGACGAACCTGCTACAACGCTCCCCTCCCTTCTTCGAGCAAGACGAGGCTTCGTGCGAGAGCTAGGGTTGCAACAAACCTGCTACAACGCTCCCCGTCCCTTCGAGTATAACGAGGCGATGATGTGGCGAACAGGCTTTGTTCTCGTTCCGGCGTGAAGATATCGAGGGCAACTCGAGTCGCCACNAGACAAGCATGAAGCTTGTATTTCAATGACCTATCTACAACAGACCAATTCCATTATTGGTTGAAAGCACGAATGAATTTCGTCAATTTTTCAATAGATTCATTTTTTCTTTTGCATTAAAATTCAATAATGCGAGCAATTTTTACGCCCCTTAACTTCTGCATAATTTTGACGCCCCTTAACTTCTGCATCTTTAATTTCGAGTAGGTCATAAATATTTCATCTGCATAGAGTTCTGTCATTTGCAACTTTCTTGTAAGTACAAAATTGTTTTGAAATTAATATTGCTTGTTTCCCATAAAACCTGTATTTTTTTTTTCATTATTTGGCTACAATTAAATCATTATTGCATGCTAGACTTGAATTAAAATCCTAGATGCTAGAGTATTACCATATTAAAATGTTTGCAAAACAGTCGATGAATAAAAATCAACTATATATCATGCTACTATGACATTCAAATTTTTTTATCTTTCAAAACACTAATTTTTGTTACATATATGGTGTACATCAACAATGAGTCGGCGTGGATCTCGAGGACACCTAAGCNGTTTGCAAAACAGTCGATGAATAAAAATCAACTATATATCATGCTACTATGACATTCAAATTTTTTTATCTTCCAAAACACTAATTTTTGTTACATACATGGTGTACATCAACAATGAGCCGGTGTGGATCTCGACGACACCTAAGAGGAAGGAGAGAAGAGAGGCACGACTCACCGGAGCCGATCGGAAACAGCCCAAAATCATCAAAACATGCCAAACCACTCCCGCATAAGGAATAGAAAACCAAAGGCGTATCATCCCAAGAAGACTAACCAAAATCATATCTGCCTGGACAAAGGAATCATTTGCCTCCCGACCTAGCAGCCGTCCAGCCGCACTAACAGGATTCATAGTTTGTTATTATGCATTGGACCAAAGTGCCCGTGTCGTATCTATGTACCCTAGGGCTACAGCATGTAAATATCTACCAAATTAGCCCTATAAATAACGGGTTGCCTCAATAATAAGACAATTTTTACAACTCATTATTGTGCTATTGCCCTCTTTCTCCCTCTCTCTCCTCCTCATCTAGTGCTCTATTCCCTAAGTGTATCTCCCGAATAGATTCAAATTGAACATCCTAAAAGATATGATGAGCATGGAGTCATACTGTCAGCTAGAAAGGAGCACAGCAATCCCAAAGAGAGGCAAACAAACGAAGGGCAGTACCCGGCGTGGACGCCCACAAGAGGACATCGAAGAAAGGATGGAAAGAGGAATGCACAAAATGAGAGCTCAGATCATGGAACAAATGACGGGTCAAATCACTGAAATTTTAAGGACCATCACTGCTTTAGAGAGGAACCATGCCCCACAAGGGCAAAACCAGCCACAAGAGGTGGCCCCAGCGCACGCAACGGCAAAGCGGGACGCGGCCCAGAAGGAGTCGATGACTCAGTATCAGGATAGCACAGGGTCCGCCCAGATAGAAAGGCAGCGTGCTGGCTCATAGGCATAAGGGGTAAGTTCAACCATAGCGATCACCACGTAGCATTCAAGACGGTCATATGTTTGCTCAAGATCTCAGACACGTTCAAGTGTCGTCTGTTTTTCACCATCTTAAGGTCGTCACCCTTGAAGTGGTTCCACGCATTTCCAACAGAGAGCATCGACAATTTTGTTGACTTTAAAAGATTGTTCCTGGCACAATTTATTAGCGCTCAGCGGCCTACAAAGAGCCTAGTCATTGTGGCAGCTTAAACAAGGCGAACATGAGAGTCTGCACGGATTCATAGGACGCTTCCAGAGAGAAATGTTGGAAGTAAAAGATCTCAAAGTCGACACCACCACAAGCATCTTGATGCAAGCCCTAAGAGAATCAATGGCAAAAGTAGTGGATGCCATCGAGAACAAAGACTACATCAAGGAGCCCACCCCGATGAGAGCTAAAGGTTTTCTTCGGGATGCTAGGAAGTATTGCAAATACCAGTGTGACCATGTCCATGACACCAAAGAATGCAGACACCTCTGGCGTCTGATCGAAGAGCTAGTCAAAGCGGGAAATTAAATGAGTTTGTGGCTCAGTGACATCCAGTTCAGAGAAAAGGGAAAGCACCATCAATAGAGGTTCACCCAGACCTATCTGAATAAATGTCATCCACATCGTCAGGGTAGTTTGAGCGATCCTTGGGGAGTAGGTCCCCTTTTGAAGATTCCCTAAGAGAGCCCCTATTAGAGAAGTTTCCTTGCGAGCTCATATTTGTACTCGTCTTTTAATAAATGTTCTTTCTTTTCTATGTTATTCAAATCTATTATTATTGTTTGTTTCTCTTCGATGTCATGTGAAGTCGATGAATGTCATGACGTCCTACAGTCTTGGCACCAAGATCGTTGAGGATTCAACAAACACAGCGGGTCGTGGAACCAAGATCGTATGAATCGACCTAATAAAACAATACCTCCAGCCTTAGGACCAAGCTCGTCTGGCTGAGGATTCAACAAACATAGCGGGTCGTAGCGCCAAGATAGCTCGACTGAGGGTTCAACAAGCATGGTGGGTCGCAGCGACAAGATTACTAAACATGGCCTAGTAAAAAAAGACCTCCATCTTGGCACCCAGATCGCCAAACGAAGGATTAACCAAACATGACGTGTCGCAACGCCGAGATCGCCCAACCCGACTTAGTAGGGCAAGACCTCCGGCGTTGGCGACAAGGACGCCCGGCTGAGGATTCAACGAACACGGCGATTCGCGACGCCACGGTTGACCGCTCAAGTGAAAAACTATCAAACAACAAATGACAAAGGAAGCGCGGCTACTTCAGACAAGGCAATAAATGAGGAGCAGGATATTTCCTAACAAAAACGTGACTCCCACAAGAATTAAGATAGAAGGAACAGTCAAATTATCTCGCCCCAAAAAAGAAATATACAATCCCTAATCCATTATATCCACATCACTTGTATACAACGTTTACAAAAAATAAATAAATAAACTCCAAGGAGCAGATTAAAAGAGCCCCGCTCAGCTTATTTATCATCCCCGAATAATCCCTCAAAACCAAAAAAAATAGATTTGCAAATTCTCGACGGTCGGAACATTTCGGGTCGACCAAACCCGACTTTATAAATCGACCGACAGCCGTCAAGACCGTTACGTGAAGGTGTTCGTCCAAAAGCTTCATCTATCGCAGGTGGGACAGAAGCAGAGAGAAGAGTTCCTCCTCACAACCGACATCAACTCCTTCAGATGAAGGCTCTCTTTATTGGCAATTGAAAGTAGCTCGAAAGTCAGTAGCAACACAGTATTAGCAATGGCAAGGTCCCTCTTGGCTGCCCCTACCACTTCTCCAACTCCCTAACTAACACTACCGAAGTTTTGGCACGTCTCGCAGCTGAAGCACACTTGTCCTTTGCGAGATACAAGGCCCGCAACTAAAGGTATGACCTCTCACACTCTTCCAAAAAATGCTCATCGGCCTTCTAGGCACCTTGGCCCGATCCAATCCCCATAAGAACTTTGCAAAAGTGAGCGACCAGACAGCCTCCAAAAGAGCGAAGGGATAAGCTTCAGCAGAAGGGGAGTCGGAATACCAATCGAGTGAATGGTCGATGGTGGCAAACCGACCATCAGGGAACACCGAATCTTCACCACGGGATCTTGAGAAGAGGCCCGATTCGAGGGAAAACCCCTCCTTGCCGACACAATCATAGGAAATTGGGAGGTTTTCCCGACGATAACGGAACCAATTTCAAAATCAGTCTTTCTGACCTCCATAGAAGTTGTCGACGGATAATTTTCCTCCCTGGTAGAATGATCACGAACTGGGGCACCTCCACGACAAGAAGTTGTGGTCATAAAATGAATCATGCGAGTCAGAACCTCGTAACAGCTAATTATGGGGGTCCTGCCGCCAAACTAAAACCCTCCAAACCAAAAACCAAACCAATGAAGCTATCCATAAAAAAAACGTACCTGGCAAAAATATTGTTGTCTACTGCTGTTACTCTCTGCCAAGTATCACTACAGGTAATATGCAAGAGCGCTCCCGATGATTGAGAGACTTCCATCTCATCAGAAATAGCAAACATTTTTGTTGTCATCCAACCCACTATCTCTAGAAACAGGACCCGATTCACGGTCACCAGATCGATGTACTGAGGAATTGAGATCAATTGACCCACATCTCCGACCCACTCGATCAGCGGATGCTCGACACCCCTTCTCTTCTGGAAAGGAATGTTGGATGGGGTCGTCTCGATCCCCCAACCCTCGATAGAGGAGGTTATAAGGAACTAGTGCCTCCAGATCTTCATCGAGTGCGGGAAACTGACAAACCAGAATTGACCTGTTGCTACAAAGTGAACATTGTTATTAGACTCGACACGACGAGAAGATGCAACTGAACTCGTCAACAGATAAAGGAATCCCCTACCGACAGCAGAACACAATGAAGGCCACAATTATCCCAACAAAATTGAACTTAAAATGTGCCCAAACAATCCCAAACCGATTAAGGACTAATTAAAGTTCATGGCATAAAGGCAGCCGCAGCCCAAGACGGAGTTGGCCTTAATAAATTACCAGATTGCCACCATAGTTACCAGTTGTCATTTCATCCAGTCAAGCGGCCTGCAGCTTAACAGTAGAATGAAATACAAAAGTCTCATTGGCAATACCAACATCGAAAGGCAATAGCAGGGAACACTTGATTCAAATTACCTGGCCAAAGATGTGAGGTCTTCTCGGAGATATATAAAAATGATTGATAAAGCAGTAACGAGTGGAAAGCAAATGACAGACCGATGACACTAAAAAAGGAAACCCTGAAGACGCATACATGGGACACTCGATACCCAATTATAATAATCTAACGGGAAATGAAACGTCGTGCACAAGAATCGAGGAGATTATCATGTCAAACACAAACATCAATAATTATAAAAATAAGTAATATTATTCGCCGTAGGAACCATGATTACATAAAGATTCAATTTGAAAGAAGATATTTTACAAGCAGATCCTCGGTAGCCTCCGTCAAGACTAGACTCCTGACATGCCTCTTGTACAAAGTTCGACCTCCAAAATTAAATTGAGTCGCTCAGTCGTCCTCGGAACAGAATCTCATAAAAAACGCGTCCTCCCGGACCTTGATCACCTCACGGCGGAGGTCAACTACTTCTCACTGCGTCACTTCCAGCCCAGCTTGCAAATCCTGGGTAGAAGTCACCCTCATTTCCAACAGTCGGCGCACGGAAGTCCCGGTAGACAACCAAGACGACTAACAACATCTCCCTCACTGGCAACTAGATCACGCGAAGTTGAAGCCATGCTAATGATCAAATCGCCGCTCCTAACAGCCCCTGAAAGACGCCCGGCGTAAAGAACCCCGTATGTGGGAAGGAAGATCGTTGACATGCATCCTCTATTAGGGAAGGAAAGGAGGTAAAAATAATCTTACCAAAAATCTGATTCACCTCAGACCAAGTCCTACCTCCTGCATCGCGGAACGGCAAATCTTCCACAGATGGTTGCCTCCGTCGATTTCTAGGTCATCCGAAAAGAGAAGAACACTAGTGTGAATCCGCGGGAAGTAAGTCATTGATGGAACTCCCACCGACGAGACCGACAACGGATCCCCCGACTTGTCGTCAATCTTGAAAGGGGACATCCTCAACATGTCGAGGATCAAATGTGATGATTCCCCCGTCCTCGTTTCTTCAGTTGATTTTATCTTTTTATCGACTTCCACTTCGACGTGTCACCCGAGGGACGACGCGATCTAATCCCAAGAGCAACCAACACTCTAGTCGTATCGGCAGATTACAATCCGGAATTAGACTTTTTCATCACGAAACTATGGGCAAAAGCACAAAAGCTTAGAAAGCAAAAACAAATCCACAACGATGAAACAACATCTCATAGATTTGTATTTGATGATCGCGGGCTAGGAAATCTAGGGCATTTATTTATAGCATTAAATAGTTGTTGAAAGATTCACCTGCACTAAAAATTTTCTTGTCCTTATTGCAGTCATCGCTATCAAGGAGTAAGAAAATTTGGTAACTTTAAGACGTACATCAAGAATGAGTAAATGTGGATCTTGAGAACGCCCAAGGGGGGGAGGGAAGAGAGGTGTGACCCACCGGAGTCTATCGGGGACAACCCAAGATCTTCAAAACGTACCAAACCAATCTCGCATAAGGAATAGAAAACCAAATGCGTATCATCTCAAGAAGACTCACCAAAATCATATCCGACTGAACAAAGAAATCGCTTACCGCCTGGCCTAGCAGTCTCTCAGCCACACTCACAAAATTCATAGTTCATTATCATACATCGGACCAAAGTGCCCCGATTTATCTACGTAACTTAAGGGTACAGTTTGTAAATATCTACCAAACTAGCCCTATGAATAACGTGTTGCCTCAATGATAAGACAATTTTTACGATTCATTACTATGTTATTGCCCTCTTTCTCCCTCTCTCTCCTCGTCTAGCGCTCTAATCCTTAGGCGTGTCTCCCGAATAGATTCTGATTCAACACATGGTTAGTCTATTATTTTTTTTTTCCGTATATTAACATGATATTGGTTGTTTAGTTTTTAGACCTAAAAAGGCCATTGCCTAGATTAATAAGAAAGTGTTGTGTGGGCAAAAGTGTCGTCTTTAGTATCAAGTTTTTTCTCTTCAGTTGAGTGCTTTCATGCTAAGGCAAGCTTGTAATGATAAAGCCATGCCCTTCCCGTAAATTTCATCTTCCCTTGGAGAATGGAACCAAGTTATTTTTAAAAAATTACCTACAAAATTCCAACATGTTATCGTTCCCGATTTCCTTCTGATCCACACCAAATGGGTCTACCAAACTAAAGAAGTGAAAGCTTCCAGTTTTTGGACTATTTTGTTATAATGCCCTGATTAATTCATATTACAATAGAATCTTTGTTGCAGCAAAAAAATGGTAAAATTAAAATTGTTGTTCCTGAATTTGATTGATGTTTGCCACCCAAACTTTGGAGAAGCCAAGCAAAATGTTAGTAGTTAAACATGGCTCCCCAGATAAACCATTGATTTGGTTGGTCTATTTTCACTTTCCTTTATTCATAAACTCCTCTTTAATTTGCAAACATTTATTTGCCTTCTTGTTCTCAGCCAATTAGAGTCATCTGAATTTTCAACAAGGCAGCTTGAATCTCACTATCTCAAGTTTGAAACAATGATTCTTAAGAAAAAATCAATTTAAAGTTATGTTGTCATCATTTCAAGGATCAGGGTCTCACCATTTTCCAATTTTCTTAACACTGGTAAACTCTACAATTTCCAACATTTAATATGATGGTACGAATACAAGATTTATAGTAGTTTGCTATAAATATCTAACTGTATGATTTCCATGGCTAGTTTTAATGACTTCCTTCTAAATAAAGCATTTTAGACTCCAGCTAATTTTTGCAACTAGCCATCTTTACACCTGGTTTGAAATAATTGTTCTTTCAGCATCCATGTATTACACATGACATTTAATATCTTTTGAACATTGTAAAAAAGATCGGAACAACAACTAGAAATGTGCTTAGAGCCCGCCTGAATCTAAATAAATAATATAAATGAACCCCTAGCATCTTAGTCATAGATTACCATAAAAGGGACATTTGTTCTTTAATTTTAGGGAATCTGCCCTAGAAGGATACATATGATATAACAGCAGAATGGCTTACCCAATTGAAAAGGAGAAAGGTATAATCTTCCTTTCACTTGACTTAAGAAGCTTGTTCGCTTCAAATGAGAGACAACTAAAATGTGTCATCCTAGAGTAAAGATCCTGATTTTTTTGAAAAATTTGTTTAAGTAGCACACAATTTTTATGTATTTACATGTTTCACACCTAAACTTTCATATTTATTCATATTTACATACATAGTACTTTGATGTTTTAAACATATACATGAAAAGCTGTATTTCACTTCTAAAAAGTGGTAATGGTGTTATTTTTTATGTGATATTAAAGATCTGAGTGCTATTTATGTAAATATGAAAGTTTAGCTGTGAGATATGTAAATACATAAGAATTGGGTTCTACGTGTATGTAAATGCCACTTCCTTTTTTATTGTTTGGTGTGCAGTACCACTAACAAAGATTGTAATTAGCTTTCAAACCGTTTAATCTGTGAGATAACAAAAATCACGTACATGTTTAAGTAAAAATGAGTTCAGACTGAAGGTAAATGCATCATCATTACTATTTCAAACAAGTTACCGAGATAACTGACATCAGCTTAAAAAAATTTAAAAAAAAACATTATCCTAAAAATTCATTTTGATAAAACCTGCATAGAAGAAGGAAAATCGGGCAAAAGTTAATCATGCTTAGCCCAAAAGTTCTATGAACATTGAATTAACATTTAAATGCATAATGTAAATGCGTAGGACTGCACTCAGATATTAGAAGCAACAAGCTAATGCTAGAAGAAATATGGAAATTAACAAAAAAATCTGCAAAAAGACTGATATGCTTATTGGTTGATATTGAGTGGGGCTGAGTAAGTTAGTCGTAACTCAAAATATAATATTTCAGTCTCAACTCAACTTCCAATTGAACCAAAATTGGTCAATCTTGCGTTAACTTTTGAGCTAATTTGAGCATATTTGTTTTCAAAAATATTTTCATAATTTTTATTTCAGATTATATACAATCTCAAATAAAAATTAAGAAAAAATCAAAATGATAAATCCATATCAGGTTGAAAGTTGACTCAGAATTACTTTCGTATGTATAAACTTTAAAACTCAATATTATTTAAATGTATGGAAATGCAATTAATATTA